>JAJQOW010000015.1:1411118-1453618 GCA_037975125.1 Latrodectus hesperus
AAAAGTAGTGAAATGACAATGACAATAAATAGCTGTAATCTAGTGATATAGCATAAAAAATAAATAGATGTTTGCAAAACATTGCTAAAAAATAAAGAGAATATTTTCCACTTATTTTTTTAAAAGCTAAATATGGGTTATATTGATTGTAGAATGTTTGTACCTAGATTCCAGAACAAACTTTATTTTAAAAACTACAGATATTTTAATTTGATTTTACTATGCACTGTAAATTATTGGCTGTTACTTATATTGTTTGTCACGTTCTCATCAACTTTTGTAAAATCCATAACTGAATCAATAATTTTGCTTACAGGCAATTCATAATTGCGTGAGTCACCTACGGCCATAAGTTCTATAAATTAGAAGATATAAATATTTATTAATTAGTAAAATATATGCACAGCGCATGATTTTATACATTGTGTTTCTTTTATGTAACTAACAATCAGGAACCATTTTTGTCACCATGGAGTTTACTTCGCTTTTCAATTGTCTATTGATGTCATTTGGTCATTTTTCTTTTAAAAAATAAATGATGACTGTAAAATCGTTTACATTTGCAATAGCATTACATTTTAAGTGGAACAGCTTTTAAAATTACATTCATTATGCTTCTTGTATCATTTAAATTCGCTCGTAATACTATGTACCAAGGTACTATCTTTAAGAATTACAAACAGGGAGCTGAAGTTGTTGGTTGTGGAGGGTGTTGCTTGTGATATATATATATATATATATATATATATATATATATATATATATATAGATAGATAGATATAGATATTCTGGAATTTATAAATCACCCTGGAATTCTTTCTTTTACTATTTTGAATTGAATTTGTTTTATGAACAAAATCTCGTTCAAAATGAAGAAAAGTTTTTAAGGAATTCGGTCGATATTTGAGTCTTTAAATTAGCAGTTGACTTAAGTTTACTAGTAAAAAGAGAGAGTGAGAACATTAATAAATATAATTACAAGTTCAATAGGTAGTATTTAACTATGAAGAATTTATTTGATGATTTAAATTTAGTTTAAATTTAATATTAAAGGTATATAAACACAACTTGATATTTATTTAACTTCTGATAGAAATTATTACAATGTATACGGTTTGATTTTTCAGTTAGAATTTGTTACATAAAAGATAAAGAATTCCCGACACTTTTCAATATGTTTTTATTTAGAAAATATGTAAAGTATAAGGTACTACTTTCTATAACTTACAAATTATGTTTTACAATAAATATTTCTTGGCGCAAATAAAATTTGCTGCATTAAGTTGGTTATCATTTAGTGAATTGATAACATCTCCACCATCCGAAATTTCTACTATCTGGCATTTATTTCTTCTCCCAGAGATAACTTTGGCAAAATGGCATCAAAATCGTCAAAGTTGATATTAGTGAAGAAACGCAAGTTGGAATTGAGAATTTGCACATACTTAAATAATTTGTTTAGAACACTAAATCATATTATTTTTTTAATACATTCAAAACTTTGAAGTTTTGAACTTCAAAAAGTTTCCTTATTTTATGAATTCATAAATTAATGCTGATTGAAAAAATTTATTTTAAAGTTTTTTGCATTGACCTAATAAATTGAAGAATTTTCCTTCTGAAATTGAAGTTTCGAATAACGTATTTCATTTTTGCCATTGAATATCTATATAGTATTCATGAAATATTTTGATGATCTGCAAATTTAGCAACCATGCTTTAATTTGCAGTTTCTTAATCTGGTTTTAAGAAATGAATTAAATATGTCCTATTAATAACTAAAAGGAATTTTTCATTCAAAATCAAAAATCTTGTATCTTCTTTACATTTTTTTACACACTAAATGTGTTAATGATTAGTTGAAATACATACCTTAAATATCATTAATGATAACCAAAATATAAGATAGTGAAAAGTGCTGAAGAAAATTTATTGCGATGGTTAATTATAATCAAATTATTGAAATAAGTGATAAACAAATCAAAATTTCAAAAAGATCAATTATTCTATAGATTTAATCATTTATATTATACACAGGATCAATTTTATATATTTCTACCATAGTAAATTCTTTTTTATAAATTCATGCAATTTTTTATTAATTGCATATTTGCTCTTTTTATAGAGGAACCTAACGCGACTTGTAATTTTTTAAGCTCTGTGGGCACTTTTTCATACGAGACCAAATTGATTTGGCACTTCCTGTTTAAAGAAGCATCTGAGCTGTTGTTGCACCAGCATGCTTTTCTGTACCAAGCCCTGAGTTAAGCACCACCAGTTAGATAGAAGCAGAGGGGTGGAGTCTCTGTGATTTTGAGGCAGGGACCAAACAGAAGACCCCCAATACTTGGCCTGCCACCCCCAGATGTATCATTTCACTTGGAGGATATTGCGACCAAGTCCAGTTTTATCATGCCCCAGCCTCCTTTAATGATCACAGTGGATTTTCGGTTAAGTTTGGATTCGAACTCTTACCTGCGATAATGAGAACGTAGCCACAACTGAAACCTTAGTCTTCGAGCTGTTGTTTCTGCACCAGCTTGCATACTGAGTTGGGCTCTACCTGTTAAATAGCAGGTGGATTCTTCGTGATTTTGAAGCAGGGACCAAACAGAAGACCCCCAATACTTGACCTGCCACCCCAGAGGTATCATTTCACTTGGAGGATATTGCAATAAAGCCCTGTAATAATGCATTCCTGTCTCCGACACTCTCACCAGACCTCTCGAAGCGATTATTTTGAGCGAGCTGTGATAAACCGGTTTCTACTGATCTTCCCCGAGTTGATGGCCACGAAAGACGGTGGCCATTCACCCTCGCTAGGTGCTAGCAAGAAGAATTTGGATTTTACCATGGATACGACTGATTCTGGATGAACGGTTGCTGCTTCCAATGTGGATTGTTGTCAAATTACTGATGCTGGACGTGGTGACATTATGGATTGTTCTGACCTCCATGAAAGTAAAGGAAGTGCTAAGCCTAAAACCCCTGGTGTAACTAGTGAACCAGTGGAAACCTTCAGGGCATCCGATGCAAACGTCACGTGCTACGGAAAAGTTAACGAAATTTCTAGTGGATTAATTTATCGTGGTGCGGACTGCTCCGGGTTTAAGGGCCTGCAATCAACTGCGAATAGTGCCAATGGAAACAACCCTTCTAGTATTCTAGTGGATCTTGTGCTTCGATGGAAATCCCCAAAGTGGATTATTGTACTACGGTTAAAGGATATGTGCCGAACCTGGATTCTCTCCTGTCAACCGACCCAAGTGTGCCGCTTACAAAACTTACCCAATGTAAGTTATAGTGTGATTTATCAAAAAGCAGTAATCTGCTTGCTACCTGTGCGTCTTAAAGTAAAGTAAACACCAGCAGAGGTCCCTGTACCTAACCCTGAAAGGGTTTTACCAGATTTGATGGACCTGCTGGAGAGAAAAGAACACAGTACATACAGGACAATACAATTATGCTTGCAATCATATGGAGACACTGGAAATTATTACTTTTACACAGTAAAGAGGGTTTGTAAAGTACACTATTTAACAGAAATTGGGTTGCAATTGAGAGTTAACACGTGGACACGTAAGAAGAATTTAAAATAGGTATCAGACAAAATACATGGCAGGATGTGGTAAGACAGACATATGAAATACATATCAAATTGCATGCATGTAAGAAATAAAGAAAATAAATGGAAAAACAAAAGAAAATTAAAAATGATAAAACAGAATTTAATACATATACCTGCACTTACTGCAAATTAACGAGGTAATAATGATTAATTAATAATTAAAGCATTTAGTATGGATTTGATAGTTGGGTGTATCGGCTCAAAGTAAATTAGGTCATGTGAAATTCTAAGCTATTTATAGAAAAAGTTTAGGTAAGTTATACATAATGCATTAAAATAGGTCAATACAACATGATGACAATAATTGTGATTAAGTAATTAAGTGAGAGCACTGGAATGATGGTGAGAGAAAATAGCAAACAAATAATAATGGATTATATACAAGGAGATGAAAAACAGGTGAAATGTTACAGGTAGAGAGGGAAATTTCTAAATGTAGAACATGAGAGAGATGGAGTATGCGGATTTTACGGCTCATCTTCCAGGTGAAGTCTATCACCATCACGGGCATCATAATCCTCCATCCTTATTCCTCTGGAATTATTAAGTCCCTATATTCAAGGAGAAAGTTTATAAGGTTAATAATTTTTAGTCGTCACAGAATCTATTAATGGATATTCACGAAAATGTAAACAGTAAGCTTTGGAACTACTACAACGGAATTTACCAACAGGCATTCATATCATCGCAAGAATTATGGGGTAAGTATCTCGAATGGGTTATTGTCTTATTTCTAATTGTGATTTGCATGATGATATTGATAATGTATCTACCTTTTCTAGTAGTGTTTTTCATAATAATAATAAATCTAAAGTTAAAAATTCTGATAATGTTAAAAATGTATTTAGTAATAAGCGCTTAAAAAGCACAAAAATATTAATTCTATTAAATGTGTCAAAACTTTATCTGATATTAGAAAATCTAGAACAGATCCTCGGATTCTGAAGAAAGTGTTTATGATAACAATGTTAACAGCTGTAAAAATAATGTAATCAATGCGTGTAATGAGAGCACTGTCACTAAAAATGTTACATCTAATCTTAATGAGTCATTCCCCATTACGTTATGTTATGATGCTGAACAGCAAAAAATGTTAGATAATAAAAATATAGATAATGGAGAAAAAATTAGAAATAGCATTATGGAAACTAACTCCATAGAAAGATACTGGTGAAGAAGGATTTCAAAGGCCGAAAAAAATCGCGAACATAACTAGAATGGAAAAAAAAAATCATGAAATAGACCTTTCTAATAAATTCAAAGCTTTAAGCACAAATGATGGAAACGTCGCTAATATTAAACAAACAAATGGAAATTCTGGCAATAACACAGAAAAAATGTAAATACCAAAACTAAAATTCCACCCATTTCTGTTAAATTCGAGAATACAAGACCTCCATGTATCTTAACAGCTGGAGTAACCTTCAAAGATTAAAGAGGAACAGCCCTTTCAGCATGGCCGCTTCTCTTCAACTTCCTAACTGTAATATTGAATCCAACTCACTACAATGCTGCTTGGATCCTGCAGAAGGCCTCCCCAGGGTCCACTTTCACTTTAACTTAAGTTCCCATGTTAAAAAGAAAGACTACATTTCAGAACATCTTAGATAGCTGGCCTTAGAAAACTTAAACCACATCCCTAAGAATGCCATTGAGATCCATACTGATGGTAGTAAAATCGACAAACTAGCAGACAGTGGCATATATATATAGAAACCCCTCTCAACAACTTGACTCTTTTTCATCGTAATCCTAATCACTGCTCTGTCTTCAGAAGTGAATTGATTGCAATAGACCTGGGACTAGAAGCTATTCTTTCTGAGGAGGATTTTGGTGAGACCTATGGATCTTGTCAGACAGCCGTAGTTCTCTCCACCATCTTAGTAATTGGCTTCTTGTAGGCGACAAGATCAGCAACTCCATACTACTTAAATTAAAGCTCACATTTCACTTAAACATGATGTTCATTTGCAATGGATACCTTCACATGTGAATCTCCACGGGAATGAAATGACAGATAATCTTGCTAAGGAGGGTTGCAAGATTTCAACAACTCTCTCTTCCACACTCACCTTTATGGAGTTATACTTCCGGGAAAAATCTAAAATCTCGGAGGAGTGGAAAACACCCCCTATCCATGATTGGTACCAGGGATAAAAACCGGTTTTGTCCCTAGACCTCCCTTGTGACGGACGTACCCGGACAACTTTCTCAAGATTTTCCAGTGGTCACATCAAGTGCCTCACTTACAACGAGGGCAGGAAAATCTTCATCACCGGCCTCTAAGTGCCAGAGTCATCAGGCTCTCCTGAGCAGATTACATGGGTCTCTCTAATGACGATCTCTTTAGCAATCCTCTCCTAGTCTTCGATTTCCTTACAGTCAACGGGCTCGTGGATCTTGTCTGATTTCGTCACACAGTGAGGATAAGAAACAACAACAAATTCGACAGTAACTATAAAGAATTAATTAGTACCAATGTTTATTTAAAAATAAACATTGGTACTAATGTAACCGCGAAATTAAGAGGGGATTATCTGAAGGTATTCCCCACCAATACTGATGCTTACACAGCAATAACAAAACATCTCACGCACAACGAAATAAAATGCACAACGAACTCAAACATAATGTTACCAAACCAATTAAAGCAGTTATGAAAGGTCTGCCAAAGAATACACCAGTTGAATTAATACAAGAAGAGTTAACCGAATTAGGTTTCGAAGTTGCAAGTGTTGCGGTTATGAAGCGGCACAGGAAAAAGGAGCCTATACCATGCTTTCTGATTACAATAAACTCTAATGAAATAGCCCCAAAAATCTTCGAAGTTACAGAAATGTTAAATGTAATTGTTAGAACCGAGAAATACATTAACAAACAACCAATGCAATGTTTCAATTGCCAATCCTTTGGCCATAATTCCTCAGCGTGCTTTTTAACGCCAAACTGCACTAAATGTCGCCAAAAACACATGACGACGGAGTGCCCTCACAAAAACTAAACAAATCAACATGCTGCAATTGTGAGGGAAACCACACAGCATCTTATGCAAGCTGCCCAAATAACCCAACTAACAAAAAGAAAATTAATAATAACAAACCAACTAACAACAAAACTAGTTATGTTAGAACTGAATCTCCCTTTGCTCAAATAGTTGCACAAAATTCCATAAATAATCAAAATAATGAACCAAATAATACTCCCCTTCCTTCCCGCAACGAACCCTGAAAATTTAACTGATCTCGGCAATGTTATGAAGTTAATTAAAGAAATAAATCTTATTTCTCAATACTTTCCAATCTTACTGACTTGTCTCCCCTAATGATGAAAACAGCCCACCCGACAGATAAAGTAAACCTACTACTTAATGTCTAAGCGTAACAGAAAACAATAATGGGAAATAATCTATTAATAACCTAAAAATTATTTATTGGAATTTCAACAGTTTAGCTAATAAAATAATTGAATTAAAAAACTTTATTAATTATAAGCACCCAGTCATTGACTCATGGTAAAGGGGAAAATTTGTCAGTTTCTGTTGATCCGGAGACCTGGAGCATCTTATCCTATGTTTGAACCTAAGGTACTCCCGATCAAGCACCTTTTCAAATTGCAATTATTATTATTATTTCAATTGGAAATTATTCCATCGGCAACAGTACTAGTAGAAGTATTCTACTCTTGTTGAAAGGCCCTTCAGTTCAACACCCAATCCTCCTCCAGTGGGTCCCCTCGCATGTTGGTCTGCCTGGGAATGAAGTAGCCGACGACCTTGCAAAGGCTGCCGCCAGTAATCTTTTGAACCCGGAAGATCGCATGGCACTAACGCCATCAGAGATTTCTTCCAATGCTAAACAACTTATTTTTAAAACCTGGGCTGACCCTCCTGCTCACCTTTGGTACTTTCTGGAGCCGCCACAACATTTAAGAGCTCCAGAGTACATCAGATGACATTTTTTTGACTTTCTACTGGTCACTTGAAGTGTATGATCTTAGAACACGGTGAAAGAAAATACCCATCATGCCCCAAGTGCGACAAAGCTCCGTTCTGCACGCAACACATCTTGAAGTGCTTGGGGTTTTCTCGTGAACAGGCTGTGAAAAGTCCACATCTGCTTTTGGACTTTTTGGCTATCTATGATCACATGGATCTAGTCTAGTGGAACTAGACCAGATGGGGATAGTCCCACCACCACCCAGACATTGTATTAATTCATGAAGCTAAATTAGCTAAAAAGCATAAATTTAGCATCACCAATTACGAATTTTATAGAAATGATAAATTGAGCATTTATGGTGGTACTGCCATCTTAATTAAAAAATCTATTTCATATGTCAAAATACCAACACTTCGACTGTACTTCATACAGGCCACGGATATCAATGTAAATTTAAACAAAAATTGTGAGGTGACTGTTGTCTCTCTCTATATTCCTCCTTTGGGTACTCATCTACTCCCAATGGACCTTGAATATCCACTGGCAATGAACAACAGAATTATAATGGGAGGTGACTTGAATGCTAAACATATGGACTGGGGTTGTCAATGTCATAACTCAAACGGCAGGCAAATTAAAGCACTAGTTGACAACACGGATGTCGTCCTTGTCGCTTCTGACAAGCTCACGCATTATGATTTTAAATATGGAAATTTTATAGATATCATGCTTATTAGAGCAGTTCCCTATCCAGCAAAAACAATCGCAGTCGAAGAACTTGATACAGATCACTACCCAGAAATCACATACTTTGGCAAAATCAGTGCCCCAAGTAACGAACAAATAAAGACTCGAACGGATCGGAATAAATTCAAATAATTCATTAGTAATAGCATTACCGCAGACAAACTTGATGAAGCAAGAACGTGATCCAAATCGAAGAAAAGGTTAATCAAATAAGGATGTTATAAAATTGGCAATTAATTAAAGCAGTAAGAAAATTCCCTTCGAAAACTATAAATAATTCCCTGACGACATTATTAAACTAATCAAACAAAGAAACAAACTCTGAAAGGAGTACAACAGTTATAAAATCCCTGAAACCAAAAGAAAAATTAACTCGTTAAAAACAAAATTAAAAAAGCAATTTACTTAAATAAGAAGTAATTATATACAAAATTTAAACGCACAAAATGGGTCGTTCTGGAAAGAGGTCAATGCTATTAAATCTACAAAAAAACCACTTCCCGTGACAACAGATGGTGCCATTATTTGCAATAAATGATCAAGATAAGGCTGAGATTATAGCGACAAAACTTGTTGATCAATTTAAAATAAATGACATAGGATCGCCCACGCAAGATACAAATATAATTATGCAGGTAAACAACTACTTTTCCAATGAAGGTCAATTTAATTACTTTGAAATTAGCCCGATCAATCCCTCTGAGATGGAAGAGTTGTTAATCGTTAATTTGAAAAAGAAAAAGAGTCCTGGGCATTACCAAATTAATAACAACATACGTAAGCAAATCCCAGTCACTGCTATATGTTTCATCACTACCCTTGTTAACGACATTTTAAAAATTGGTTATTTTCCACAACAATGAAAAAAGCCATTGTGGTACCTATAGCAAAACCTGGGAAAAAGCCATAGTTGCCTAGCAGTTACAGGTCGATATCCTTTCTGCCCTCACTATCAAAAATCACTGAAAAAATTACAAAAACATGAAGAAAATTGTAAGATACTAACTTCGCATCAATTTGGCTTTAGAAAAGCTCTCTCAACCTCTCATCAACTACTGAGAGTGGTTGAAAAATTTTCAGCGTCATTCATAAACAAACAATCGACAAGTGCTTTGTTTGTTGACATTGAGAAAACTTTTGACAGGGTGTGACACTATCGCCTGCTCTTCAAACTTATCCAAAATAAATTTTCTCCAAATTTAATTAAACTTATTAAAAACTACTTGAGCGGTCAGACTTTTGAAGTAAAAGTCAATACCAAACTATCGACAGTCAAACAAATTGAAGCAGGGGCACTACAGGGCTCTCCCCTGGGACCCTACCTCTGCAATATTTATATTAATGATTTCCCACAATGCAAAGATAACGTGTTGTGTCTTTTCGCGTACAATACTGCAATCTTGGCAACCAGCAATAATCGCAAAATTATTCACATAAAATTAATAAAGCACATTAAAAACAGAAAATTGGTTTGCAACATGGAAAGTTAAACACCAATAAGTCAGTGGCGGTACTTTTCACCGGAAAAAGATCTAATTGTAAAAAAATTATCGATATGTAATCAAGAAATATCATGGAGCACCCAGGTTGAATACCTGGGTGCAACACTAGATGAAAGGCTAACATGGAAGCCACATGTAAATAAAATTAAAGCAAAAATTGTAAGCAGCTCTCAACAAGCTTTACCCTCTACTCTCCAAAAAAATCCGCAGTTATCTATTGACAACCAATTGTTAATTTTTAAATCCCACTTAAGGCGAATTTTCACATATGCCTCTCAGATATGGGTCTACTTTAAAAGCCCTTAAAATCAGACAAAACATAACTTTAAAACTAATCACCAAAGCTGAATGGTACTTCAGAAACGAACTTATAAGGAAAAACTGAGGTATCCTATCCGTAACTTCTTTTACGAGTATTAAGCACTTATCTAATAACTTTTACAAAAAATTATATTCCATAAATAACTCCGAAATTAAAAGTTTACTCAGCTACAGCATCTATGAACCTAAAAGTAACAAAAGACCCAGAGCTTACCTCAGATAGTTGCCCTCTACTAACTCATAAAATTATATTTTTAACCTCATGAGCTGCCCATAGAGGGCGCACAAAACTGAAATGGTATACATTGTTTGTAAGCAAATAATGTTTGTTTTGATTAGATAGTTCACTCATTCGCTGATAGATGGAAATGAAAAAATATGGAATTCTTGGCTTATTTTGTAACTCAAATAAAATAAATCTTGAAATTTTATTAATTTAATTCAATACTTTATATAATTCCCTATTTTCATTATTATCAAGTGATAAACGTATGCAACTCACAATTATTTGTGGGAGCACTTCTCATGTAATTTGTATGTTTCCAAGTTTGTATTTTAACCAAGAAATGTGTAAATATTTAACCAAGAAAATTGTTTCTCAAATCTGTTAAATTATATTGTTTATGTACCAAAAATATGTATATACCTATCTACCTACAAGAATAGGAATTTGTGTTGTGAAAATTTGTGCGAATATTTAACCAAGAAAATTGTTTTCAAATATGATCAAGTTGTGATTTGCTTATGTGCCAAAATTATGTATATACCTATCTACCTACAAGCCAAGGATTTTGTGTTGTGACAGATGATTCTTCAAGAGGAACTCCAGAAGATATTATGTGTATCTGAATTTTCGATTGTGTTATTTTTCTTCTTCAACTATTCTAGAAAGGGTAAATGGCATATACTGCTAAACACCCTACACCAAACATTTCGACCACTATCTGTCTCCGAGCTGTTACAAACATCCAGTTTGAGGTGGATTCAAACTCCTGAAAGGATGGAACAAAGGCCAGGAAACAAACGATTCAGTTGGAAGCTACGCATTCTCCCGAAGACTTTTCTTTATGAAGATTTTTCTAAATATTAAGATAATCATTTCATTTCAGTGGAAGTAAACACAAGCAAATATTCCAATTATTTACAAAAGTATCCGATGCCAGCGAAATTTTCAGAGCCTCAGAAAGGTGCCTAAAATATTTAAATTTATATGTAAATCATGAGATATGTGACCAAATGGAAGATAACACACAATGATATATATATCAAATTTTAATAATAATATAGTTTTCTCATCTAACTGTGTGATTCTTATTATAGAATTACATGTAATAATATTAATATATATATATATAATAAAAGTAATAGGAACTTTATATACATATATGTATGTGCATGTATATATATATATATATATATATATATATATATATATATATATATATATATATATATATATATATAAAATCCCGGTGGCTTAGTGGCAGCGTTTCAAGCTTCCATGACACAGGTCCGAGGTTCGATCCTCGGGTTGAGCAAGGTTGACTCAGCCTTTCATCCCTTCATTGGGTCGATTAACTGAGTACCAAGCATGCTTGGAAACTAAATACTGGGGTCTTACGTTAGGCTGACCACCCCTAACTGGGACATATGCTTCACACCCCAGGGCCAACGGTCATGAAAACAGTTATGGGCAATGTAGGACTTGTCCCACATGGGCTGTCGTACCATGGAGTTTAGTTATATATATATATATATATATATATATATATATATATATATATATATATATATATATATATATATATATATATATATATATATATATATATATAAGTTAAAATTAAATATATATATATGGTGAAAAAAATTCCAAATTAGAATTTTGCAAGTCGCATAGAATAATTTGTAATATTTCTGGCAGCCAACCATCTGGTTATTGAGTTCTTAGGAAAAATTGCATGTAAATATAATGTAAGCATACTGATAATTTTTTTTAAGTAATAAAAGCAAAACAGTGTGTATGGATAGGCTGGTATCGATTTATAAATATTTGACGATGTTGGTATTGGAACGTATAGAGCTCTCACATATGATATCCCTATTTTGACAGTAGATTTCTTTTAAAAAACGTTAAGCAATTTTCGCTTGCTTTATATCGAATTTGACTTACACTATCGGAATCGGATGAAGAATTCCATGCGTTTCTTTTTTTTTCTTTTTTCTGACAGCTCAGAGAAAATTTTATATATTTTTTTAGAGAGAGCATTTCTATCATCTTTATCGGAAATAATTTTCAACTGTCAGAAAAAAACCCTGCGTAATTCAAACTATTAAAAATCAATTCTAGGATTTCTTTGTAAAGTAATATCTTTTAATAAAAAAATACTACAATATTTTTAGAAAAAAAGTTACTCAAGTGAAGATTAATGTCAAAAAATGAACTCCCTGAAAAAATGTTTTACCTTTTATTAAATTTCAAATAGACTTTTTCATTCAATAAAATGTTATCGTTTTTTAATATAAGACTCAAATAAACATGAGTGGCATTTTGATGTTAATGTATCTTAAAGTTAAGAACCATCGTAAAGAAAAAATATTTCTTTAATTTGAATATTACAACTAATTTATCATTACCGCTAAGAAAACAATATTAATTTTATCATTACTTCTAATAATAAAATTAATTTTCCATTAAGAAACTCAGTTTTGTTTCGTCTTGCCATACATAATCTTGCTGCAAAATACAAATAAAATTTATAATTTATAATCGCTTTTAGAAAAAATCCAGCGAAATATTAAAATCGTTATTACTCAGTGCTGGCAATCGTAAATGCAACACCAAGCAGGAAGAATGGAAATAGCATAAAATTTACTGCATGCATTAACGGAAGTGAGGTATGCAAATGATTAGAATTTCAGCGTAGACGCATGCGCGACTGTGGCTCCACCTCAAAGCGCTATTTAAGGCTTGGAGATTTCAATGATTTCAAGTTTGGAAATTGTTTTTTCTTGTGGTTTTATTAAAATAACGATCAGTTATACCTCATTGATAACAGCGATCATTTTTTGATGAAGTATCCGAGTTCGAAAGAGAAAGAATAGTGGCCTACCGAGGTTGTGGATTAACCTTCAGGTAAATCGGTAGTCGTGTTGGACATAACCAAACAACTCTAATGAGGATATGTGATCGTTGGATGCAGGAGGGTACGACGGACCAACGCGCGTATGCGAACGCATCCAACTCAATGCACCACTTCACGTGATGACAGGCAAATTGTGCGCATGGCAGTGACGGATCGCTCAGTCACATCATGAACCAGAGCACAGTACATTCATTCTGTAACGCATCATCCAATGTCTGCGCGTACCACTGGATGCCGTTGACAGAAGAGTGGTCTGTGCGCAAGACGTCCATTGCTTCATCTACCCTTGACGCAGAACCACAGACGTCTCCACCGCCAATGGTGCGATGAAAAAAGTATGTGGACGGCAGAATGGAATGAAATTGTCTTCACTGACGAATCACGTTTCTGTCTTCAACCCCACGATGGTCGCATTCTAGCCTGGAGACACCGTGTAGAGATGATACAGAGCAGCTGCGTTATGCAACATCGTACTGTTCCTGCACTGGGTATTATGGTATGTTGAGCGGTATTTGATATCACTCTCGCACTCCTCTAGTACGTATTGTCGGTACTTAAAACAACCAGCACTACATCTCCGAGGTGTTGGAGCCAGTTGTCCTTCCTTATTTTCAAGCCTTGCCCACAACCATATTTCAACATTATAATGCGCGACCCCACGGGGCATACATTGTTCAAGGGTTCTTCGTCAATCCACAGATTCAATTGCTTCCCTGGCCGGCTCGTTCTTCAGATTTTTCGCCGATAGAAAACACGTGGTCCATGGTTGCTCAACGATTGACCCAGATTACATCCCCAGCTGCCACACGAGATTAACCTTGGCAACGTGTGGAAGCTGCTTGTTTTGTTGTGCCTCAAGAAGACATCCAAAGTCTCTGAATCAATGCCGAGGGGTGGGACAGCGGCGATCTCCAACAACGGCGGCCACTCTGACTACTGATTTTGGCATGAATCGCACTTCACAATAGTCAATAAATTTAATCATTTGATACTTGATCAATATGATATCTACAAAGTAAATTTTGTTGGGATATCTCTTGTCTTTCTTGGTGTTGTAATTTGGGTGGCCATCAGTATATTAAGTTTGATGAGGCTTTGAAGCTTAGTATAACACCCAAGTTTCATCTGTGACTTGAAGCAATTTTTAGAATAATTTTATAGGAATAAATATCCAAGGAGTATAAACGTTCTCGGTATAAATGTAATTTCTTAGACTACCTTCTTACCCATAAACAGTTTATTTTAATATTATTGTTTTTCCTTTTTATTTTCGAGTAACAATACGAATATTGAGAATCAGAACCTCCCTAAGCATTGAGTCTAATTAACAACGTCTGTTCACAAAGTTTATAAATAAGATAGAATGTTTTCGCTTAGGAGAAAAAATTTTTCAGTACTCTGCAATAACATCTTTTTATATTTAAGCACAATTTATTTAAATAAGATTCATTCTATTTCTAAATTTCTCCTATTATACTAATTAATGACTATGATTAATTAAATTGCATACTTAAAGTATTTGCAATAATTTAAATAAATACCATTTTCTTAATTAAATTTGCTTAAATAATCATAAGAAAATTCATTTTATTTTTGAAGAATAACTGCTTATAGTTGTAATTTTAGCTGTAATATATATATATATATATATATATATATATATATATATATATATATATATATATATATATATATATATATATATATATATATATATATATATATATATATATATACTATATATATATATATATAATATAATATATATATATATATATATATATATATATATATATATATATATATATATATATATATAATATATATATATATATATATATAATATATATATATATATATATATATATATATATATATATATATATATATATATATATATATATATATATATATATATATATATATATATATATATATATATATATATATATATATATATATATATATATATATATATATATATATATATATATATATATATATGCCGCACAACTTGTCTAGTGGTCAGTGTGTCTGACTGCGGATAAGGAGGTCCAGGGTTCGAATCCCTGTTCGGGCATGGATGTACTTTCTCTATCTATCCTGTCTTTGTCCTTTCCTTGTATGAATGGGTTATGAATAGATTTTGCCTACCCTATAAACGGGTTCCTATAGCATGTGTGTACTGTAGAAGTTGGACTCCACACCAAATAGGGTTCAGTTGGAAAAGTGGAGCAGCGCACCCCATATTGCCAGCCTAGCTGGCACACGACAACTACAACGACATATATACATAAATATATGTGTACATAATTCTCTTTTTTCACCCATAGTTTTGTTTTTGCTTTAATTTAATTAACTATTGCTCATGTATATGCAAAATAAAGACGCTCAGTGTTGCTATTCTGCATTTTTAACATAAAATACTATAATTATATATTGATACGCAAACTGTGTAATCTCCTGTTAGTGTTTCGAAAAAATATTGACTTGGTATTATTCAGGATCTTGTTTTTAAAGCAAAAAATCGAAATGCAAAGTGTTCAGAAATTGAAAAAAGAAATTTTATATATTTTACAAATTAATTTAAATTTATAATGATTTCTTATAAACTGATCTCACAAAATAGTAAAAAAATTTCAATTGCAAAAAAACAGAAAATCTAATTAAAAGATATTTAAGTATATTGATAAGGAAAAAATTAATTGATTATTGAATGGAACAAAGAAAGATAGATGAAGCACATCATATAAACATACAATCGAAAAGAAATAAATATTTTTTCAAAGCAATTTGTATCAAGTGAAAATCGTCTTAGTACTAATAAAAAAGAACATAATAGTATCTAGGGTAAAAAATATAGAAATGGAAATCAATAATTTAATACCTCCTATTCGGTTGAATAAGCATAAAATCTTAATTGGATCATGTGGAATTATCAAATCTTTTTACGAGAATATTAATAAACACGATTTAAAATGTAAAAAAAGAAAAGGTTTCTGTTCGTTTGAATAATTTAAAAAAATTGGATGAGAACTCCGAAAACTTTTTTTTCTCTTCATTCTGTTTCAGTCAAAATTTTATTGTTTGATTCTTCAAATAATTCCTATTCCCATCGCAAATTACAATTATCGACTAAAAGTAAGGACAGCAGGCCGATCTGAAAGAGCAATCTAATTACGAGTGACATAGAGGTAAAAGTCGAAGATGTTCTTGGCGATGACGATTACCCTGGATATTTGTAGATCGATATCTGGCATCGTTATCTGCAGTAGCGCACGTGATTGAGAGAGAAAGGGAAAATAAAACAAACGAAACAGAAAAAAAAATAAAAAAGGAAGAAGCAAAAAATAGAAACCAGGTACATGATTGCGTTTTTCATCCGAAGCCATAAAATTCGAACATTACCCGCCGCCACAAATTGATAAATGATGAAGACATCTAAACATTTTCGACTGAGTTCACTTACCTACTGATGCACGTGAGAAAATTTTATTTTGATCTTCTGATCTGACTATGAATAATTAATATAATAGTTAAGAAGTTTAAAACTTGAAATTTAAAGTTTTTTGATAGGAGAAAACCAATGGACTCTAATGCTAACGATTTGGTATCATTCCAAGTTACCAACTAGTAACTTGATGTTGCTTATGTATTCCAAAAGCAGCGAAAGTTTTATTTATATTACACAGAATTCATGATTTATGCTCTGATAGTAGCAGCAAATATAACAGCGTGTTTACTTCAATCTAATAAACGTAAGTACAAAGATGGTGACAAACTGCAATTTGTCAGACAAAATAAAAAAGGAGGTTTAATAGATATTATCAATATATAAATTTAGAATGACAGTGTAAAGGATTACTTAATATTCAAATGAATTCGAACAACAAACCTTAGAGATTCAATATTTACATGTAATAGATTTAATTGAATTATAATATATAATGTGTATAAGATTCAAAAAATGAGTATTGAAATTATCAAAGAAATCAATCGATTATCAGATTTCATGACTGAATACAAACAGTAATTAAAATCTCATCAGATAATTTATGTGCTTACAGTGATGTAAATGGAGATCAAACTGTTATTACGGGTTTTAAACTTATGAGTAATAAATGAATTTAAAAAATATCTTGAAAGTTATGAAAGTTATGCAGTAAATATCAAAGCTACTGTATAATAAATAATAAGAGACTATATTCATCAGAAGTGATGTTAAATTTAGAGGGGTGATAGTTGTGGCATCAAAAATATATGATTGAATGTCTGCATCCAGCAATGGCTACTTTGTCGTCTTAAATTTTGCTATCACCAACTTGGCCGTAATCTCGAACAACTTTTGCAATAATTTCATTTTCGCCCTGAAATCCTCACTATCAATGTTTTCTCTCCACTTATTATTAGCGCTTTTGACCTACTTTAATATCCATTTTTTAAAAGTAATTTTGTAATTTTTTCAAACTAAACAGTCGTTTCAAGACCTTTTCCAATGACAATATTCCCTTATTGATACCCGTTATTAACATTTGAATATGTTTTTAAAAACTCCGTGATGTTTTTAGTATGTTTTAAAAAAACGACAGCCCATGTGGGCCAAGGCTTACAGTGCCCATGACTGTTTTCATGACTGAAGGCCCTTGGGTGCGAAGCATATGTCCACGTTAGGTGGTCAGCTTTACGTGAATCCCTAGCGATTGAGCTCCTAAATATGCTTTTTAGTCAGTTTATCGACCCACTGAAGGGATGAAAGGCTGAGTCGGTCT
Source organism: Latrodectus hesperus (assembly GCA_037975125.1). Classification (NCBI taxonomy): domain Eukaryota; kingdom Metazoa; phylum Arthropoda; class Arachnida; order Araneae; family Theridiidae; genus Latrodectus; species Latrodectus hesperus. Next base: position 1,429,170 of record JAJQOW010000015.1, read on the forward strand.
TGTCCAGCCCGAGGATGAATATGTTTTTATCTCGAGTAAATATTTTAATCGATGGCATCAAATTGCATCAGATTATTAGATATTTTAAAGAGCACTTACAAATTGACAAGAGTGGTAAAATAAAGATGATAAGAAATTGCATAGCATTGCAGATTAGACAACGTCTTCCACATAAGCTGTGTTCAAAAGACGCAGTCAGATACATCAATGTATAAGTACAATTTAAAGCATTTTAATTATGAATTTCATAAATAATAAAATATTACGAAAGAAGCTTAAAATTTCATCTATATATCATTGCATCGTCTGTATAAGGACATTGAATTGAATTTTTGACGTTCTGAAAGATCTTTAGCTCGACTCTCGTGAATTTAAAGGAGATCTCTTACACTAATGATTTCAAGGTTTTCATGGAAGGAATCTAAGTTAAAAATCTAAAGAAGAATCTTGCAAGCTTGTAAATCCAATGGAATGCAGCGAACTACCATGATCGATTCAGCGATAACCAATTGCACAGTTTAAGTGTTGTTTGACCTCATAGTTTAATTATAATAAGGAAATAAAGGGACAATGTTGGAATAGATTTAATCTAGATCGCTTAGTAATGCAGGCGATCCCCGGACGATTTTTAAGGTTAACGGGTTTGGAATACTTGCCTATGGCCAAGCTCCTTTTAATTTTGAATCACATTCAAGCGACGAGTTCACTCCAGAGCTGGTACCGTCCGATCCACATTCACGCCTCAGCAGCGAAAGGACTTTGGATGTCACTGATTAGCATGAATAAGCCTTCAACCCATGGATATCCAGCCACTCAGTGAAGAAGATTGTGATCACGCTGCCAGCCACGGTAAATGATGCTTCACTTTTGCAGATCTGGGAAGTGACGGAAAGCTATTAAGCAGCTGGGGTTCTAGCGTCAAGACAGAACATATACTTCAATAAGTTTCACTATAGCTTACTGCAGAAAGACGAAGTGGTCTTTAACTCAAGGTGAAAAGGGAAGGATTTATAGTCTAATGAAATTATCTCTAACATAGGTCCATGGATTTGTTGAGAAAAAACTTGGGTAGGATGTATTCTTGTACCTCAGACCTTTCGAATTTCCCAAATGAAGGTTATATGGTTGAAAGGTTAATTTCTAGTAAAATTTATTGCATCCATGAACAAAACGGAAATATCAAAGGAAGTGTTAATCGCAAACTCTTGAAATCAGGCACTAAAATTTCTAATGTATTGATAATCCTTAGTCGACATTTCATTTCACATAGCATGAACTCATAGACTCTGCTAAAATATCCTTCATATGGTGAGCTCCTTCATTTGGTGAAGTGCCTAGCATTGGAATTGTTTTCTGCAAAAATTAGGTATTTTCTTAATTGTTTGATGTCCTCAATGATGTCTTGATTCTAAGAAATTCTTTTGGAACTATTAACTTGTCGTAAGAGTCTGTGTTAACGTTTTTGTTTGCAAAACGTTCAAGGTATGAATGAGTTTTTTTTTACTGTCCACATGTTAGGAATATGTTACCTTAAGCAGCTTTTGAGGTTTATCTTTTTTACTTTAATGAGGGTTTTCAAATATTAAATAATGTATATACTGTGTAACCGAACTTTAATGCAACCTCTTCATGAAATTGAGAATACATCTTCTACTTCACAAATCTAGGTTCTTCTGAATCATTTTTATATTCTTTACCTTAAATTTGTTGTCCACATTATTGCATCCTTTTGGGTAGAGCAGACCTTTGATTTCATTAAAGTCTTTATGAATCTCCTACGATGAATTTTGCCACAGAGACAACTGAATGGCTAGTACTTATGTTTTCAACTCAATATTCTACAGGATTCAATCTCAACTGGGCGCTCCGTGGCTGAGTGGTCTAAAGCATCACCGCTAATCGCTTGAGAGCGTAGGAGTGTGGGTTCGATTCCCTCCATGGCCCTGGGTGTTTTCTTCGTTATTCTTCTGTGGTTGTACATCTGTCATTGTGCTATTTGTCCTATTATCGACGAAGACTTACAAGCGGATCTCAAGAATCAAGCATACAAGTCTGAATATATGTAATGTAATAAAATAAAATTCAATCTCAACTCGAGCATGGATATTTGCGTTTGTTTGAAATCCACTCCAAATCGTAGGTAATGTTCGAATTAACTCGAATGTGCAAAAAGTGATTGTAGAGCAATAAAAAACCAAAACCATCATAAATTGAAAAACTAAAGTTAATAAAACTAAGCTTTTTAAGAATTAGCATTTTGTTAAATGTTTTGCGAGTTTTACAATAGTATTTTTACGCTATCGTATTTCTCTGTGTCACCACATAAAAAATTTGCTGGCAAAATATAATTTTGCCGTATTATTGTTTTCTAAGGATTTTTTGACTCCAAAGGGGTCCTATTTAGTTTTCTAGTGACTGTAACCGATGTCTGAAATGGCTGCCATAATCTGAAGAGTGTGACACTTGTGTCTAACAAGCAACCCCTGTTTATTATTGCTTAATTCATAGCCAACCAACAATTTTCCACTATGCGAATCTGCCATACATGCTTGTTTTTATGAAATTGGAATTCCATATACAAATTTGGTAGTTTCAGAAAACCTCGAAACTTCAACTTTTATTTTAAAGGTTTACTTTACATTTCACCCTAGAAGCAATAATTAGATTGAAATCATTTCCAGTATTACATTATATTGCATCAGTTTTTTTAAAAATGATAATGGTAGATATTTCTATTTATTGCGAAAAATATCTTTGCAATTTTAATTCTGGTCATCTGTATGCATGGATTAAAATGCTAATGATAAAAATATACTTTGAATATACGATTTTATTATAATCTAATATTGCTGTTTTTTGTTTTGTAGAATTAATCCAGAAGCTTAAAATGATTTTCAAATCAGTAAAAATATTTTTTTTAATATGGCTTTATTGGAAAATAAAATAATCCATTGAAAATGGCAAACACAATATAGAAAAGAGTCTGGGTTAACATATAAAGGAATATAAGAGAAAAAATAAACAAAGTTTCAAGGAGGGACATTATGCTAGAGTTCAAAGAGATGGGTCCTGGCTTCCCAGTAAAAGTGACACAGGTCGCCCCTCAACTGGGCATCGTTGTTTAGTCCTTTACATGAAATAAGATGTGCAGCATTCAGGGTGCCTTCACCACAAATATGACAGTCCTTAGAGTTGAGGAAATCTAGTCTTTGTAATTGTTTTGCTAGCCAATCGTGTCCTGTTTTCATTCTGAAGAGATCCACCGCTTCTTTCTAGGATTTTGGCAGAATTTAGACCAGTCTTTATGTACATTTTCCCATGCTTTTACTTCTAGAACGATCAACAAGAATGTCATTCTGAAGTTCCTGTACTTTTCTCTGTGCTACTTTCTTTGGGGTTTCAGTGGGTATCGGTAAGCGCTCCTGTGGAAGTTCGGTGCCAATTTTTGCAAGGGTGACTGCTTTCTCGTTTCCGTTGATTCCCACATGTGAGGGAATCCACTGGAATACTATGACTTTATTCAAGCTGTAGAGGGTCCGAATACTACTTCGTATCCTTGAGATGGTTGGAGTTTCTTTGCTCTGATTACCGAGTAACACCCTGGATGGCGGAGCTTGAGTCAACCAGTATCACAGCCGTCAAGAAAAAGTCCTTATGAATTATAAGTTCAGTCAGTGCCATGTCAATCGCTACAATTTCGGCATCATCATTTGACATAAATCTTCCCACTGCAGCTGATCTGGAAAAGAGATCACAGAAAACTCCGGCACCTGATGTACTTCCAATTTGTGTGTCAATTGTCAATTGTCAGTGTAGATCTTAGTCCACTGAGAAGAGGAGAAATTTTCGTTTATAGCAGGGCTTCTTAAACTATGGGTCGCGACCCCATTTGGGGTCGCGTAGCAAAATTCTGGGGTCGCGAGAGATAAAAATACCATTTAACAGAAAATGTTTTTTAACTTGTAAAATTATTGTTATAAAGATAAAATAACAATTATCGTAGATAAATATATCATAAAATCTTCTAGTTCGAAAAGATTGTTTGTACCTGCATTTCTATTAAGAGTATTATAATACTCTTAATAGAAATACAGGTACAAACCGAAATGATCCTGAAACCGAAACCGAAATGATCCTGAGAAATATTATCAACAAAATTTCTAGGTATGATTGCGGAAGAAACTACATAAACATTTCGTTTTATTCTCATTTAGCCATTGTTTGATTGTGATAAAAAACAGGCGCATCCATCTCATTAAATTTTTAACTTATACTTTAATTTAATACTTACCACGCAACTACTTGAATATATTCGAGAGAATTAAGACGGTCAGAATCCACTTTTATTTTTGAAACTATAATAAATACAATTTTATAATTTTTCGTGCAATTTTTAATTTTAGACTTTTGTATGTTTCAAAACGAATTCTAAACTTATATATTTTTATATGTATATGTATATTGTTACCTAATAAATAAATCATCAAAAAATATTAATTTATTTTTCTTTTATATTTGTATGGGGTCGTCAAGAAACTCGCAATCATAAATGGGGTCGTGAATTACAAAAGTTTAATAAGCCCTGGTTTATAGTAAAAAGAGACAGGGTTTTAAGGATATCGTAAGGAGTTTCCTTCTTTCCATGGTTCAAATCTGGGAGATGATGTTCAATAAGCATGAAGGTCAGCGGGTTTGTAAGGCCATCGAAGAGGGTGTTGCTGACCGAAACGTCCAGTTCTTCGAGGATACGGTAACAAGTTTCTATTGGTGAAATTTGTGTTTTCCTTGTACTCTTTTTATATGTATGCATCCATTTGGCACGATTCGAACATTTCATTTTGACATGGACTCCCACGGAATGTTTCATAATTTCGTAGAAGATGGAATTATTGTTCGTATATAGCTGTAGTGCTTCTATTGGAGTTGTTCTCTCAGTAAAAATATTTGATTATGTAACAGGGAATATCAAAATTTATAAGTAAACTCAAAAAATATCAAAAGTTTTTTATAGAAAAATACCCCTATTCAATACTTTCTAATTTGTGGTTTAATAATTTCACCCAATTGAAGAGTTTACATTAAATTTTTAGATAATTTTTTTACTTTTTAAAAAGTTCCTGAATTGGTACACTTGGAAATATAATGTCATGACGTTTTCCTCAAATATAAACAATATTGACATTATAAAAAATTATCTTAAAGCAAGTACGATTTATTTCATCGAAATGAAATTTTAAATCGTATAATAATGATGACAACAGCCTATCATAAAAGTAGTGCTCACTGCTATAGTGTAAAAAAATAATTAATTTTGAAATGAAAAGTGTATAATATTATGAAAAACAGAAAGTGAATAATATTAAAGCAGGTTCGCTTCTTTGTCTCTAAAATATAATACAGTATTGTCATCTGGCCGATCTTTTTATGACATTAAGATTCAACTTTATGAGTCCACTCTATACCTATGAATATATGTCATTGGAATACAGTCTATTAAATATCTACATCCGAATATAAATATCGTATATTCATCAACTTTTATACGAACACGCAAAACAATGACTTCGACATTATATCATAATATAGCATTGATATACTACATATAGATTTAACTACACATTGTGATATCTTATGTTTCTGAATTATATAGTCAAAGGTTTTTAGTAATGAACTTATGATAATCACATTAGCACATAAATTTTCTTTAGTCTTTATATTATTTACATGCATTTGCATCAATATAATACAGTATTCGTAATAGAATATATTTCCTTTATTCTACCATTTTGCATCTAGATATTTATAAATTCTTCTGTCTAATGTATACAGCCAGTTATTTATTAGATGTCATTCTGATTTCACAATATAAAATTTTATCCGGTTTTGTTTAATTCCTGTATGTGGTGTTAGATCATTATAGCTAATAGAGTTAGTAAAATAAATAATAGGGCATAAAATATAATTTTAATGAATTTTATATTCTAAATAATTCTTCTATATTTCTCCAGAACAAGATAGAAAATTGCATAATACAATTCTAAATTTCGTATATAATTGTATTCGAAATTTGTTTAAAATTTTAAATATAAATTACATCATTCTATGAATAAGGAGATATTTCCAAATATATTTTTATACTGTTAATTAATACATTTAATTTTTGAAAGAATACTTAAACTTGTAGAAAATGCTGGAAGTTTTGATTAGAGCAACAATAATCATTTAATGATATCAGTATAACTAATATTCATTAAATACATATAAATATTAGAATTAGCAATACAGATTATTTAAAATTTAAGGGATGTTAGGCATACCTTAAATGTTATGTTAAACTTGGTGGAATGAGAAAGAAGGAGAGAGGTAGAGAGGGGGAATTGTGTGCGATTTTGCCAACTGTTTTCGTACATGTACAAATCAACAGAGTTTTGTACTTCTTTTAAAGTGGATCCAGACCATAGCAATGATCTAATCTACAAATGAAAATCAAACCCACAAACTGATGACCTCTAAGCCAGAGAACTTAGATTTCGCGGACATTTCGAAGGAGATGACAAATTTCTGTGTCACTTCAGTTGCATAAATATGTGTAATATAAAAGTATTTCAATAATACAGGGTGTGACAACTTTATACTGTTGACAAAATTGTGCTGCTTTTGATTGGTTTAATTCATGTCCATCACTTTCCATAATAATTTCATTTGCTTAAGAGATGTTAATTTTAGTAAAACAAATAGGTAGTTTTTATTTCCCTGCTTGAAATAATATGCTAAACTAACGATGACAAATAATTGCTTTATTTGAGGCAGGACTGAAGCAAATTCAGATTGTCCGAAAGCTGAATATCCACAGATAAACGGTATCACGTACTATAAAACGATTCTTAGAGCTCGGTCCATGACGGTGATAGATCCCGAAAACGAAAAAAAAAACTGTAAATACAAACGAAATTGGCAAAATTATCAAGAAACAAATTAACCGAAATCCAAGAAACTCAATGAGAAAAATAGCTATTGAAATAGGGATTAATGGAGAATCAGTCAGACAAATTGCCAAAGAAGTACTTGGACTTCAGCCATATAAACTTCGAAAAGTACAGAAACTAATTGAGCAAAATAAGCGTACACGGTTGCAAAGATGTCGATCTCTCCTTCGAAAGTCCGCAAAAGGCGCATGGAAGCATTTCATCTTCACGGACGAAAAACTTTTCACATATTGAACACAATCCTGTAATCGAAAGTTCTTGAATAATCAAATGACCTTTACTGGTCATCTGATTATCCAAGAACTTCCACAAGAGTATAACGTTTGGCAAAAACTACAGTCAGTTATGGTTTCGGGAGGCATTTGTGAATCTAGAAAAACTCCTTTTGTTTACATAGATCAAGGCGTCAAAATGAACAAGACCATGTACTGCGATGGGATTTTACAGTCGGTTTTACTTCCTTGGGCCCAAAAACATTTTAAAAACAGCATCTGGACACTTCAACAAGATTCTGCCCCTTTTCATAGAGCAAACGCATCGCAAGACTGGTGTCAAACAAATCTTCCAGATTTCATACCTGTGGGAATGTGCCCCCCTATTCACCTGATTTGAACCCAATGGACTATAGTGTTTGGTCTATTCTGCAATCAAGAATATGCTCTAAGCCACATCTAAGTTTGAGGAATGACTTAAAGGCTACTCTTCAAGAAGGAATGGGCTAAATTAACGCCTGATGAACTGCGGCCCATCGCAGAAAATTTTATGTGACGTTTAAAGCTCTGTATCTACACCTCGACTCCATTAATTGGTTATCGGACTTTATTAATAAAGTGGGTGACTCGAGCAACTGGAACTAGGAAACATTGGGTTTGGAGTTAATGGTACAAAATGCTGATAAAAGCAGAGGTGCCTAATGACATACAAACCCTACTCTAACAAGAAGAAGAAGGCTCTGTATCGATACCCAAGGGAGCCATTTTGAAAATACTCAAATATATTGTATCTAAGTAACACATGACTTAAGTAAAGTTAGTTTTTTTGAAAATAAATTCCATGTTTTTAGTTTAATACAATATTATTTTGTCAACAGGAAAAACTTGTTACCCTGTATTATTTTATTGATGAAATGTATATAATATGCTCCAATATACAATGAACTTATGTACTTGATATATAATACTTATATACGAGAATTTAAATGTAACTATTATATCGTCATTATATATACATACATGAAAAAAACCAAGTAATTTATTTTTTAAAAATCTATAAGCATGCAATTGTTTTTGAAAAAACATTTGGTATTTTTATAAAAATCAAAATTTTAGGAGACAATCTTTCTATTTATAGAAAAACATTTTAAAAAGTATCACAATTTTAATGCTTAAAAAACTTGATATTGCTTTTTTTCAATCTGAATTCTATATTCTTATATCAAAAGGCGATCAGATTATTATACATAAATTTAGTTTTATATTATCAAAAAAATGCTATTCTCCAGATATAATTATTTTTTGAATCATTAATTGATACTAATGGTGTAAATCCATTATCCCACTAGAATCATAAAATAACTTTGGATAGAAAACTTTATTTTACTGAAAAGTTTTCAACAAATTTAGGGTTCATTAATCGTACATCTTTATCTCGTAATATATTTTAAACATTAATAGTGAGTTGCTAGTAATACATTTCAAATATTCATTAAAATTGGCTTTTGTGTGCAAAATATAACGGTAGAACATCCAACAAATCAAACCATTTACTGGTATCAATATGCTTAGTAACCAAAAAGGATTTATATATACAGGGTGATCTTTTTTAAAGTAACAGAGGGTTCGGAGCGTCCTGTAGCGGGATCTAATCGCCAAAATGACACCAAACTTGGTATTTAGACCAATCAAAACATGGAGAGCTCGAGTGGCTCAGTGGCTTCACGCCGCTTTCCGTAAGCTTAGCAAAGTGAAGCATCATTTGCCGCGGGCAGTGGTTGGGAGGGTGACCACGGTGTACTCTCCTTCACTGGGTTGTTGGAACTCCGTGGGTTGGGGACGTGTCCACGTTCATCTGTGACGTCCAAAGTCCTTCCGCTGGTGTGGCGTTGATGTGCAGAGGAGGGTGCCAGCTCCAGTCTGGCCTCGTCACCTGACCAGGGTTCAAAATGACGAAGCACCTTAAAAAGAACAAAGTCGTAATTTCACCTTCGTGGTGCTCTGATCCAAACGAAAGACGCTTTCTTTGACTTAATTCGCACTGCCAAAGTCATAGCGAGCTTGGCTTGTCCAAGTGTCATAGGAAAACAACAACAACATGGAAAAAAGGATTTTATACATTTTTAGTTACAGTATATTAGTTACATACATATTAAATACATTTTTAGTTCCAAAATTCGCTGCTAGGGCATTTTATGGCGCTGCTGTAGATTACAATAATTAGCATAAAACACGGGTATCAAAGAAAAATGCAAATGTAGCAGTAAAATAGGGGCTATAGAAGCAAGTAGTAGACAGCTCCGACAAATAATCTCAGCTGAAGTAAACGAGCTCCAGTGGCCATGCCTCTCACGTTACCGGAGTTTTGTTGGTGGAGTATCAAATTTGTCTATTCTAAAGGACAACACAACAAAGACAGTGCGAGATATTCCTCGTGATATGTTACGTTTGGCTGTGGAGAACGTTGTGCACAGAATGCACGGTGTTATTTCTGAGAACGATGCTCACACTGTGAATGTGGTCTAATTCCTCACCGGAGAAATTAATGTAGTGAACATTAATAATTTAACTGTACGATTGTATGTATTAGTATTTTTCTTTTCTCACATTTTATAAAGTGTAAAACGCCACAAAATGCCCTAGCGGCGATTTTTGAAACTAACTTTTTTTACGGAATCCTTTTTCCGTGTTGTGATTAAACTAAATACCAAGTTTCGTGCTATTTCGGCTATTTGATCCCGTTATAGGGCGCTCCAAGCACTGTCACTTGAAAAAAAGATCACACCGTATATATATTCCGAACCAGAACTATTCACACCCACACACAATTAAAGATGGTGCTGCTGTAACAGCACTTGATTGGTTGGTTCAGAACAATGTTTAAGTAAAAAAGCACGTTAAAAATGATTAGAAAATGTATAAAAAATTCAACGTTCTTATCATTTTCAGTGGGAATCTTTATGATCAAATAATATATATATATATATATATATATATATATATATATATATATATATATATATATATATATATATATATATAATATATAAATAATATATAAACAGAGAGATAGAGGTAAATAACGGAATTTTCGATTTTCGAAGTTGTGCCCCGTGAATTCCTACCATACAACTATGATTGAATGCTAAGGAATAATTTCATGGTTTAGAATAGAGTGATTTTATAATAGAAGAAAAGCTGATTTCCCTCTTCTCTTTTACTTAGAATTTGCAACAGCATAACTAATCGTCTAAAAAAAACAATATTCGCATGTATTTCTCTAATTAATGTAATTTTTTAAAATTTAATATCCTTTCACTGATTTCAGAAATACGAAAAGTAATGAAAATAGTATTAAAAATACCATGAAATGCTAGTAATAAAATAAAATGGTTTTAATAACAGCATCACAATCATTTACTCGTTCATTTTTCTACTTTAGCATTTAAATATTAGTAGAAAATGATTGATTACCTGATTGTGTTTATACGAGAGTTACTCTGAAATTTTTGAGATACGCCCAGACGAGAATTTACAAAATAAAAATAACGGTAATTTTAAAGTACAAAGTATTTTAACACAGAAGATGGTTTTTTTACTGATTTACTTCAACTTGTTGAGCGTGGAAAACAGAAGAGAAAATGGAGTTGACGCGAGAACATTTTCGCGCTATGATTTTCTACGATTTCAAAGCAGGATTCAATCAAGAAGAATGCGTTCAACGGTTGCAATTAGCATTGGGTGATGAATCTCCAGCTCGTGCTACTGTATTCAGATGGTTTAGAGAATTTAGAAGAGGTCGCAATTTTCTTCAGGATGAAGAACACACAGGAAGGCCGCCGTCAGCAGTCATCCCGGATAATGTGTCTGCCATAGGAAAAATGTTAATGGATGATAATCGCTGTACCTATCAAATGATACAGAAGGAACTTAACATTGGAACCGCAGCCATACACAAAATCATTCATGAAGAATTACATATAAAAATAGTAGTTTGCCGTTGGGTTTCTCATAATCTAACTGAGCATCAAAAAGGGAAGCGTGTCAGAATCAGTAAAGAAATTCTTAATATGCTGAATGATGGTGGCCATCGCATCATTTCTAAAATTGTAACAGATGATGAAACGTACATACCGTTTCATGTTGAAAAATCAAAAACATTGAGTTTTGATTTTCCAACACGTCAAGAAAGCAAAGTGTGGGTCTTTGAAGATGATGCTCACGCCGACAATGGTGAAAAAACAACGCGCAATGAAAAAAGTAGATGTATGCCGTTTTCTTCAGAAGTACGGGATGGGTCAAAGCCATCCAGTTGGAAGGACAGAAGACAGTAACAGCAAACTGGTATACCACTCAATGTCTTCCAGAAATTCTACAAGAACTGAATGTTAGGAGACTAATGCTTCACCATGACAATGCATCTTCACATACAGTCGGATTAACAGTAGAATTTCTGAAACAAAAACAAATTAAAGTGATCGGACATCCGCAGTATTCACCTAATCCAGCTATGCGCGACTTTTGGTTATTCTTTAATCTAAAAAAGAACTTACATGGACGTCGTTTTCATTCAGAAGAAGAGATTGATGTGGCTATAAATGCATTTTTTCATCCATTTGAAGAAATAAATGGCTTGAGGCATTTAATCTGTGGAAAAATTCGTCTACAAAAGTGTATTGATGCTGGAGGAGACTACTTTGAACACACCTAAAATTTGAGATACAACTAGGTTTTTAAAGTATAACTTTAAAAACCTAGTTGTATCTCAAGTATTTCAGAGTGACCCTCGTATATATTTATGTATGTGTTTATGTATGTTTATATTTACTTATATTTAAGCAAACGACTTTTTATTTTTGAAATAATAAGCTTTTTTTTTCAAGGCTCTAATTTTCATTTCCATGTCTACACAAGAAATACCATTCCTTGATTTATTTTATAAAACTGTAATAAAGTAATAGATTATGTCCCATGAAAATTTTTTTTCTTTATAGACAATTTCTATATCATTTTACATTAAACAGCAACATATATATAAATCCGAAAACTTCAAAGGATTTAAAAAGTAGAGATTAGTGTGTGCTTCCCTTAAAGTTGACAAAGTTTAAGCTTCAGTTTTTTTTAATCTCTTATTTCAATGGTTATTTAAGAGTAATTTGCTGTGAATGGATCTATATGTTTTCCAACGTCAATGTTATTTGGATGTACAAGTTAAGTATTTAGATATATCTTAATAGAGTTGATTTATATAGGTAGCCCACACATCTGAAAATATAAATAATAGAAAAGTAATAATGCACTATGTAAATAAAAGTATTTAAGCACAAATATGAGAAAGTTCAATCCCTCATATATATATATATATATATATATATATATATATATATATATATATATATATATATATATATATTTATATATATATATATATATATATATATATATATATATAGAGAGAGAGAGAGAGAGAGAGAGAGAGAGAGTATTTAGATACATCTTAATCTGATAATAGAGTTATTTTATATAATTAGCCCACACATCTGAAAATATAAATAATAGAGCAGTATAATAATGCACTATGTAAATAAAAGTATTTAAGCACAAATATGAGAAAGTTCAATCCCTCATATATATATATATATATATATATATATATATATATATATATATATATATATATATATATATATATATATATATATATATATATGAGAGAGAGAGAGAGAGAGAGAGAGTATTTAGATATATCTTAATCTGATAATAGAGTTATTTTATATAATTAGCCCACACATCTGAAAATATAAATAATAGAGCAGTATAATAATGCACTATGTAAATAAAAGTATTTAACCCCACATATGAGAAAGTTCAATCCCTCAGATAAATAGAGAGAGAGAGAGTATTTAGATATATCTTAATCTGAAAATATCTGAATAGAGTTATTTATTCCTACCCTTCTTTAACCCTTTTAAGAAAACACATTCTATTCTTGTACATTAACTCCCATACCTTTTAATAAACATAAGAATTATGAGTTTTTGATATGAAATTTGATATCAAATGTTTTTTGATATATAATATTTTTTGATATAGAAATTCAACTATATGAATTTCTTAAAAATATTTTTGTTAACAATACTTTAACACAACGTAATTTTTATTATTTTCACTCGCGCACATGTGATAAATACCATCGTTTATACATAAATAAATTTTTTTATTTTTCTTAGCATTTGTTTCTTGTGAGTAAATATATCGATCCAAAAGCACAAACAACAGAAAAATAGAACAAAAAGTTATAAATATTTCAAACCCTATTTTTTTATTGCAGATATTAAGCATTTTAAGATACAGTTTTATTTAAAACATTTCTTTAAAATGTGTATGCATTTGGATATAAAATATTCGTGTTGTAAATTTTCTTTCCTTATTCTTTTTTTTTTCATTTTTTGGAATTATATTTTGATAAATTCTTCTCAGTCAGTAGTAAGTATGATGAAAATTTTTGAAGCTTAACAACCTTTTCCCCTAGAAGAACAAAAAGAATTGGCAGCTCGCCAAATACAGATGAAATTTCCGATGGAAATGAGGTTTATTTGGTGAGAATTCACCTTCCAGTTTTATTTTATTTGCTTTTTTAAGTTTTTGTTTGTAGAGAATACATGTTTTACCGTTTTCTTATCCATTACGAACTTAAACAACTGAGCTTGTATTTTTCAGTTAGAGTTGAAATCAGACATTCAACGAAAAGGATTTGATAGGATATTTATTACATTGTTCTAAACATAATTTAAAAAAAAGAGTTCTTTTGGAATATTTCTTTTTAAATTTTAGAATATCAGTCGAAATCATTACATTGAAACTGTCTCATTTTTTTCAAGTTACTTTTGATCAGAACATTAATTTAAATGTATGTTTCAAAATCTTTTCTAAAATAAAATTCTGTTTTTATCACATTCTTTGCCTTGAGCAGATGACAAATAAATGATTAAAAAATGAAACAATTTGAAGTGAATGTTTTGAAAGTATTCGGAAAATTGTATAATGGAATGTTTCTCAGTCTGTTTTTATGGTTCTGCATCATTATTTTTAACAGATGAATCACTTGAGAAAATTGGAAATTAAATAAGCGTTTGTTATAATGTTGGCAAAAGATATCCAATTTAACTTGTATGTTTAGTATCGATTATAATGCACATGCGAAATCAAGCATAATGTCCAATATGTATATCCTGAAATATTTCTCAATTGGCTTTTAAAACTGCACTATTTTCGACGGATCGTTAAAATTCTCAAAAATTTGTTCTATTTCAATGAAAATATATAGAGACATAGTCTTTTTTTTCAAATATCTAAGTTTAGGCTCATAAACGCAATAAAGTGTACAGGACTTTTTTGAATCGGAAAATGATTTATTACATTCTTAAAACAACCTTTTCTTTTCTTTACTTTTTAAAAGATATCATTTGAATGTTTAAAAAAGCAATTTGTTGTAGCAGATGCGAATTAAATTTGAAACAACAAAAATATATTCTGTTACAATTGTTAATGAATATGTGATATTTCACAAGATTTGAAGATCTGATGTAGGATACATGGATATAATTTACACAAATTAACTTGGAAATAAAAGAAAAGATTAATTCGTGATTGTTTATGTATATTTGAATTTGATGAAGATAAGACTTCTGAAAAAATACTACTCAATATTACGTTAAATAAATCATAAAAAATTAATTTTTTTCAGTAATACCTAGTTTAATTATTATCTAGCCATTGAGATAATCATATTAATAAGTATTAAATCATAATTTAATAATTATTTTTTCAATTCGGTTATTTTTCTCTAAAAAATCACTCATATTGATTTAATACAATTTTCAATCACTAAATGTATTAGTTATAGTGTTTAATAGAAAATATTAATTTTAAGTTTTGATTTAAGAAATTGCATTGTTATGGTAATTAATTGGGTAATTTTTTATTTATAGTATATTTTTATGACAGCAGTAACAGTATTGAATGTAAAAAGTGTATTACAGAAATTATTTTAAATTTATTTAACCACTAAAAGTTTCTTAAACTCGAAATAGTCTTTATTTTTTGGTTAATTCATAAGATTATTTTTATAAAGAGAAAAATCATAACATGGTTTATAAATTAAGAACAGTGGTATTTGTTATATTTTAAGATGTTCATTAAACATTATAGGTATAGATATTGTCTTAAAAGTTAGTTTTCAAGAACATGCTTTAAAAAAATGTTCTATATATTTTACTGTCATGTTGTACAAATAATTATTTTGAAACTATTGCTTATATATGTATTATTATTATATCGACAACTTATATTTTGTATTTTAATTAATATTATCTTTTTCATATGATATCTTGTATTTAATTATTGTCTCATTCGAACATTTCTCCTCTCGACTTTTTATAAATTGAAATACAGTAAGTTAAATGGAAATCTTTTTACACACACACTCATTTATATCATTAAGGAACACGAACACGTTCGGAGCTATTTTTTGAAATATATTGTAACCATTTTTTCTTATTTAATCTTATAAAATATTAATATTGAGCTACTAATATTTGATATATGCCAATATTATGTTTCAAAAATGTTAAATATGTACACAATTTTAAGCAAATTTTTTAAAAAATGCTACATCAAAAGCAATTAAACATATTGGAAAAGAAAATTAATACCAAATAATCTATATGTTGTTATCTAGAGCATATGTACTAAAATTTTAAGTTTTTGTTAAAAGAAATAAAAAAATTACGGCCAGTTGAATATTCATACTGAAATTTTAGCCAAATTTTCCATGCCAGGCCATGATTTCGGAAATATTTAAGTGATTAAAATTCTTTTAATACATTCTCTAGAAAACAATATACAGATCAAGCTCATGAAATTTCATAGTGATATTCTGAAAATATTTTGAGTTATCATTTTTGAAGCGTGCAAATTATATGTAAAAACCAGTTCTGAGAAAATCGAATTTAAAGTATTGTGTCTATATAACAAATTCCGATATTTGCTGATTAATTTTTATTTGATATGCTAATTGATTTTCTGAAAAGTATTTATTTTATGTATCTTTTAAAAACTTACTGAATTTATATTTGAAAATTAAACACTGTTTAAACCAATTTTTAGCATCATTCTGGCCCTTTAAACGCCACTTCCGGTGTCTTAAATGTCCACTTCTGGGGTTTCCTAATCTTTATGAAATCATTGATATCTCGGAATGTTATTAAAGTAGAGACAAAAACAAATCTGTTTTGGAAAGCTATTTAAATTCCTTATTTAACGAAAGAATAATATAAATTTATCATGTTTGGTCGAAATTAACGTTTTCAACGTGTACGGGTACATTTACTTCATTGGCATAAGCATTCATTCATTCATATTTTCAGTCATCATCTTCTATTCTTCTCAGTTTATGCTTCTTAGTTCATCCTCCTGGGCTTCCGATTTGAACAGATTGAATTTAGCGAGCATACAATCTTTTCCTCAGAGCCTTGAATGGAGTCTGCGCATTCAAATCTTTGCCAACCACCACACGGATTCATGCACGAGTGCACCATTTATGCACAGATCTCTGGGATTCTTCTTATTTAAAAAGATTCCAGTTTTTAAAAACTTTATTATCCATTATAAAATAAAGATCTTGTTTCAGACGGGAGATTATTCCTGTATACTTTCTGTATTTGAGTTATTGATTTCGTTTCGTATATTTGCATATAGGGCTCATCAAATACAACTGTATGTATGTGTATATACGAGGGTCACTCTGAAATTTTTAAGATACAACTACGTTTTTAAAGTTATACTTACAAAATTTTAGGTGTGTTCAAAGTAGTCTCCTCTAGCATCAATGCACATTTGTAGACGAATTTTCCACAGATTAAATGTCTCAAGCCATTCATTTCTTCGAATAGATGAAAAAATGCATTTATAGCCACATCCATCTCTTCTTCTGAATGAAAACGACGTCCACGTAAGTTCTTTTTTAGATTAAAGAACAACCAAAATTCGCACATAGCTAGATCAGGTGAATACGGCGGATGCTCGATCACTTTAATTTGTTTTTGGTTAAGAAACTCAACTGTTAATCCGGCTGTGTGCGAAGATGCATTGTCATGGTGAAGCATTAGTCCCATCACATTCAGTTCTTGTAGAATTTCTGGAAGACATTGAGTGGCATACCAGTTTGCTGTTACTGTCTTCTGTCCTTCCAACTTGATGGCTTTGACCCATCCCGTACTTCTGAAGAAAATGGCCTATTTTACTTTTTTCAGTGCGCGTTGTTTTTTCACCATTGTCGGCGTGAGATCACCTTTAAAGACCCATACTTTGCTTCTTGATGTGTTGGAACGTCAAAAAACGGTATGTACGTTTCATCACCTGTTACAATTTTAGAAATGATGCGGTGGCCACCATCATTCAGCATATTAAGAGTTTCTTTACTGATTCTGACACGCTCCTCTTTTTGATGCTCAGTTAGATGATGGGGAACCCAACGGCAAACTACTTTTTTCATATGTAATTCTTCATGAATGATTTTGTGTATGGTTATGGATCCAATGTTAAGTTCCTTCTGTATCATTGGATAGGTACAGCGATTATCATCCATTAACATTTTTCGTATGGCAGACACATTATCCGGGATAACTGTTGACGGCGGCCTTCCTGTGTGTTCTTCATCCTGAAGAAAATTGCGCCCTCTTCTAAATTCTCTAAGCCAACTGAATACAGTAGCACGAGCTGGAGATTCATCACCCAATGCTAATTGCAGCCGTTGAACGCATTCTTCTTGATTGAATCCTGCTTTGAAATCGTAGAAAATCATAGCGCGAAAATGTTCTCGCGTCAACTCCATTTTCTCTTCTGTTTAAAATTTATTCCACGCTAAACAAGTTGAAGTAAGTCAGTAAAATACCGTCTTCTGTGTTAAAATACTTTGTACTTTAAAATTAAACCGTTATTTTTATTTTGTAAATTATCGTCTGCGCGTATCTCAAAAATTTTAGATTAACCCTCTTAGTTGTATTTGATGAGCCACCATAATAATAGTGCATATTCTTGTGATGTTGCCATTCTCTTTAATCTTCTCTCGATAGAATAGAATAAAGCGTCGAACTTATACATTATAACGAAAACAAACACAAAAAGTAAATACATTATATCATTATAATATTTTTTGGTACAAAAATAAAAGAGATAAACATAATAACATTCGCTGGCGATATTTACGAAAGAAATGATATTTAAATGGGTAAAGGGAATTTTCTATAACAAAGTTCACTGTAAACGAAAATATATTTGTTATTATATATAAGTGCTATACGTTTATATACATCTTCATTATTTCATGAATCATTAAAAATCAAAATGTGCCTAAAATTTTAAAGTCATCATATATAGTTGAACACTTTTAATAGCATCATATATTCATGGTTAAAAGTTAATAATGATCTGTTTCGAAGAGGAATAACTTAATCAAACCGTTGAGGGAAAAAGTTTAAATAGATGGAGCTGTGTGATCTATTATTATATATGATTTCTTCGAATTTAAGAGTTTGCTTCGATTGAGGGAGGAAGATCTCCAAACTTTGAGATGGAGCTATAAGTTAATTGAATATTGTTGATTATTTTGAATTTATGTGTAATTGTTCAATATGCTTAACTTTTGTGTTTATTAAAATTGTTTTTGTTTATAATATATGATCTGTTGTGTACTTTCCCGAGCCATGTTTTGAATGCACTCTTTCGATTTTAGATTTCATTTAGATTCAAGATTTATAAAGTTTTACACCGTTGAGTACATGTATACCAGTATAATAAAACAGTCTATACAATATTCAAGAATGAACTTTTTATGTAGGTTGATCATATCATAATGGTACTGTAGATGTGTGTGTGTTGTTGTTGCTTATGACACTTGGACAAGCCAAGCTCGCTATGCCTATGGCAGTGCGAATGAAGTCAATAGAGAGCGTCTTTCGTTTGGATCAGAGCACCACGAAGGTGAAAGTACGACTTTGCTCTTTTTAAGGTGCATCGTCATTTTGAACCACGGTCAGGTGACGAGGCCACACTTGAGCTGGCACCCTCCTCTCCACATCCACGCCACACCAGCGGAAGGACTTTAGACGTCACATATTAACGTGGACACGTCCCCAACCCACGGAGCTCCAGCAACCCAGTGAAGGAGAGTACACCGTGGTCACCCTCCCAACCACTGCCCGCGGCAAATGATGCTTCACTTTGCTGAGCTTACGGGAAGCGGCGCGAAGCTACTGAGCCACTGGTGCTCGCTATAGATGTAGAGACTATCATTAGATAAAGATAACTGTGAGTTAAAATTTTGACAAAAAGCGCAAAACAAATTTGAACTTCGGATTTATCTATTCTCTCTGGTTGCTAGAAATAATTTTACTGTGGATGTTATTTATAAGATGTGCTTAGCAACTATATTTTATAATGTAGGCCGGTAGCCTAGTGGTAGCATTTCATGCTGCCAAGGCAGAGGTTCAAGGGTTGACCAATCTCTAATTGACTCAAAATGTCAGATGTATAAATTTTGTTATGACACTTCTACGTCAGAGCTGGTTGTTTTTGGTCCTGATTTGTCAAGGCCTATGTTTTGGATTTCTTGGAAATTTATTCGCTTGTTATATCTATCAAAATATATTCAACCAATAAATATTATTTTGTTACTTGCACTTTTTCTGGTGTAGCAATTTTTACTGGCCAGTAATGTATTAAGGGAAGTATATTTTAGAAAAATTTTTACATGCGGAACTGTTAACTCAGTTAGGCGAAGTTAATTGTTAAATAATCAGAATTCCAGTAGTTGTTTTATCAGTTCGCAAGTTCGTTTATAATCATAACCATGAAAAACAGTAAAAATTATAATTCCATTTAAAATCACTGGTTGAAGTAGAATTAGCTATTATGAGGTAGAAATAATCGTAGTGTAACAAACCACATGTACACTCTCTTTCAAATTTCTCAAATATCTAGAGACTGTAATTGTAACTGTTCTAAAAAAGAAAAAATCTTTTTTTGTAATCTTTGTTAACTGTTAATTGCTCTTCTTCTACTTATTATAGTAAATAAATTTCAAAAAAAAAAAAAAAATTAGAAATCAATTTCTTTTATAATCAATCCTAATAAAACTACTAGAATATATTGATGAAAGCCTTCTTTATTTTTAATTTGATTATTCATTAGCTATGTTAACTTTATTTTAGATTTTTAACTATTTTAATTTACATTTATTAATTTTAATTTAGAATGTGTTTACTCACATTGTATGCTTCAATATAGAGTATGATATATTATCTAAAAGTTTAAAGTTTATTTAATTGTTAATTAGCTTTATAAACACAATGCTTAACTCGGTGTATTTGGGAGCAAATCATGAAAAATGTTCTCGATCTCAATTAATTGGGCTATATATATATTTATATATACATATATATATATATATATACATATATATATACATATATATATACATATATATATATACATATATATATATACATATATATATATATATATATATATATATATATATATATATATATACATATATATATATATATACACATATACATATATATATACATATATATATATACATATATATATATATATATATATATATATATATATATATATATATATATATATATATATATATATATATATATATATATATATATATATATATATATATGTATATATATATATACACATATATATATATATATACATATATATATATATATATATATACATATATATATATATATACATATATATATACATATATATGTATACATATATATATATATATATATATATATATATATATATATATATATATATATATATATATATATATATATATATATATATATATATATATATATATACATACATACAAAGGTAGATAGTCAATGTTCTAAGGTTCATATAAGCATATTTTTAATAGTTAAGGTAATCTTAAGGAAATTCATAAAGAGTAAATATTCTTGCACAAGATCTTATTTTTAAATTGATACAGTTTGAAATAACGGTTAATGAATCATATTAAAATGCAGGGTATATCATTGAAAACAAAATATGTTGTATCAGATATTTCCTCCAAGGTATTCAGAATGAATAAGTAAACAAATGTTATGAAAAAAATTCCATTCATTTTATAAGAAATATTACGATAGCCTTACATATATAAAATGAAAAATTATGCATGCATTTTGAAAGATATCACTACATCAAATTTAATCGATTATCGTTTGGTGCATAACATTATAATCGATTTAATATTATTTTTATATTGAATTTTGAGCAAGTTTCCTCCTTTTAAAAACTAAAAGGCATCGCTGTTCCTCCATCCGGGGAAAATTTATTGAGGAAATATTCCTTTTATGCGATCGCCATTTTTTTTTACTACCTTTGAAATAATGATTTTCCCGAAGCGTGAAAATGTCCTTGAAAATTAATCTCGCATACAAGAAACCATTTCACCCAATACATTAATCTATTTTATTTTTATTATTTTTGTTTCTTGAATGTTTATAGGCTTTTAAAAATACTATTGCATAAGGGCACAAAAAATGTCGTTTGCATAGTTTTTCCGAGAATTTCTTTCGAATGTAAACATTCTTTTGTAAATTAAGAGTTTGCTTTTCTTGTGAAAAGCTTCTTCCTCCATTTTAAAAGAATTGTTTATATTTTACTTTTATGCACATAACATATAATATTAAAATAAAAAATTAATTTTCTTTCAAGGACATAAATTTAGACATTTTATGTTTTTCGCAGAATGAACGATGAAATACGAAGAATTTGTATTGAAAGGGTATAAAGACTAAAATATATTCTCATGAATTTAATTAACTTGCGTATAAATTAATTAATTAATAAATCATAATATTAAAAGATTATTCTGATTTAATTATGATGATTATTCTAATTGAAAGAATACTTACATGTGTTTTAATTAGATTATTATGATTATGTTACTCTCTTAATTGGGGGGGGGGTAATTGAGAAAATGTTGACGCTAAAACTAATACAGAGTCGGCTGGCAATTTATTTAAAAAATTATATATTTCAGTGCAGAAAGAATTAACAGCACGTCCCAATCATTTATGAATACTTTTCTCTAAGAAAAATATAAACTATGAATTACACCATGATTCATAAAAGAAAATAACTGTAAAACTCACAGTTAAGAGGGTTTTGCCTTTCTTGCGCAATTCCTGTGGCAAATTCGGTGATTCATAATTTTTTCTTTCTAATATTCAATATTTGTCTTACTAGTGAATAAGACTAGTGATATATCTCTTAGGAGAAGGTTAGTTGCTTAAATCCAGTTAAATAGCAGGAAACGGGCGTGGTTATTTTTGTTCTGCATGTGCAGATTTGTTACAGTGATTGCTTAAGAGTTTAAACTTTTTTCTCTTTTGCAGCATTTGAATATATGGTTCCCCTGTATGGAAAGAAAAGAATAACTAGTAACTGTTTTAAAACATTACAACAAGCAAAGGTTCTTAGGCTGTTCACGGTATAGTATCAAATATAAGAGTTTAACCAGACTTCATTGTAGAAAATGGATGTAAAACTAACATTTTTTTATAAGGTAAATCGAAATTACCGAATTTTTTACTTACACATTAGATAAAAAATTATTTAATTGTATAGAAATGTATGGTAAATAGTAATACAATTATTCTTTTGATTATATTTTAATTTAGAAGGCCAAGCCTGCAGTGCATTCATGGGTCGTGACATCCAAAAGAAAAAAAAACCCAGTTTATGGAGAAAAGTTTGGGATTTTGAAAAATATTGTGAACGATATTTACTTATTTACTGACCGAAGTGCTATTTTGCACTACGAAATTGTTGTTGTTGTCGTGTGCCAGCAAGGCTGGCAATATGGAGTGCGCTGCTCCACTTTTCCAATTGAAGCATATTTGGTGTGGAGTCCAACTTTCTGCCATAGGTACCCGTTTATAGGGTAGGCAACCATTCACTCCTCATGCATACAAAGAAGGCACAAAGACAGGATAGACAGGGAGAGAAAGTACATCTATGCCCTTACCGGGATTCGAACCCAGGACCTCTTATCCGCAGTCAGGCACGCTGACCACTAGACAAGTTAAGCTGCAACTACGAAATTAAGTCATTATGTATAAATATTGAAGTCGGGACATCTTTCAAGTCGGGAATTTTAATCTGCGGAATGCTGGGAAGATAATAAATACGTTCGTTGGAGTGGATACTTTTCAAAATCCGACAAAAATAAATGTTATATTTTTTTTAAAAATGAGAGTGTAAGAGCGCAGAGAAAAATATGATTCAATACAGTTGATATTATTCTTGCCCCCAACGTCCATTACCCTATTATAATAACCCTAGATAATTTTAATAATTATATTAAAAATCTTGGGTTATTATTTTATTAGAATAAATGAAGAATATTACTTACAGTATTGTGTAATGTTCTCCAATAATAAGCCACAAATTAAGCAGCAAAAAGCTAAACTAATGGACGGTGCAGACAAAATTTTAGAAAGAATTTTGTCTGCACCGTCCACCTACGAGACGTACCATGAAAGAGCTCTGAGTCGGCTGAAACCGATGCCGTAAACGGCTAAGACATCAGCTTGAATGTTTACATAAGCATATCTAGTTAAAAACCATTCATTAAGTGCCCGGAAAGAAATGATGGGACGTTGTTGAACGGAAACCGCGCTGTAAGAGGACCGCGTTATAGGAGGGTTGACTGTATATATATGTACGATTGATACAGATAATTATATATATGCATATATGTATACATACATATATATATGTATATATATATATATATATATATATATATATATATATATATATATATATATATATATATATATATATATATATATATATATATATATATATATATATATATATATATATATATATATATATATATATATATATATATGTATATATATATATATATATATATATATATATATATATATATATATATATATATATATATATATATATATATATATATATATATATATATATATATATATATATATATATATATATATATATATATATATATATATATATATATATATATATATATATATATATATATATATATATATATATATATATATATATATATATATATATATATATATATATATATATA
>JAJQOW010000015.1:1458618-1518802 GCA_037975125.1 Latrodectus hesperus
AAATTTATGAAAAATAAAGAACGGAAATATACTTATTATTGAATATTTAGATACTATATTCGATTTGTAGCCACTTCCTATTCCCCTAATATTGAAAATCTTGTTGCTGACAAAGAAGATTTCCATCTTTCACATTGAAGTAAACAAGTAGGATAAAAAATATGTTCATTCATATTTTTTATTGATTACTAACTACACTACAATTTATTTTTTTACAATTCAATTTCAGTTTCCTTCTGTTACATTCAACTTGATTCAAACCGATTTCATATTTGCTAAAATTGTAAATTGTAAGCATAGAATTTTTTTAAAAATAAAGCTAATAGTTTTCTAGGCTTGATGCTCAGAGTAAAGATAAAAGTGGTACTTAGTTCAGAAGATTTATAAATTTATTGACCACTGCATTTTAAGAATCCCATATTAGTTGACCCAGTTTTATTTTGCTTTCTTAAATTTGGTATACGAATGTAAAATTTAAAATGTGTTAAGGTTAATGAAAGTGGCCGTGCTCTATAAGAGGAAATGATTTGAAAAAAGAGATCAAATTTGGGAGCTGGAGTTCCTATTTTTATCGAAAGCTAAGCAAAATACAGGAAAGAAAATTTGCAACATATAGATCTGTGGGGATTGATCACCAAATCACAGTTTTAGCTTAGAGATATTATGGTGAGAACGAATTTGCATTGAATTTGAATTTGCAAGAATAGAGCATTTGTATTCGAGTTTCGACACTGACGTCACGCAATGGGTCGGAAAGAATGCGTGTGTGTGTGTACTTTTTCTTTCCTTCCAGAGTCCAAATGTATATTGAAGTTAAAGGAGAACAGATTGAGTATCGAACAGATCGAGCGATTATCAATTGTTTATTTTTTTGTGTGTTTCATGTTGTAACTTTTTTAGAATCGATACACAAGCCAATGTGAGTTGAACGCGTTATTTGTTTGTGTGTCCGTGCATTAGATACTGTTTGGAACTAAATCGCTGATGGTCAGCATTTATGTAATTGACTTTTATCACTGTGTTTCTCATAAGGCTCTTTCAGATCGAGGTGAGAATTTCCGTTGTCTTGTTGCCCCATCTAGCGTTAGTTCTCAAAACTTGTGTAGGGGAGTATACAAAACAATATTATTGGTTGAAATTGCTTGTCAATCAATCTTTCGTAATTAGCGAGTCTGCCAGATTTTGCGCTTTCTGTATTAAAATTAAAGTACTATCAACATAAAAACATATATATGTATACATAAACATATATATGTATATGAAAATTAAAGTACTATCAACATAAAAACAGCCCCAAAGAGAGTTTTAAATTTGTTTCTAACAGCTGCTTACATCAAATTACCCAGGGTTCTTAGAATAGGGGTGAGTGAGAACTGACACCGGAATTACCCGTTGCTGTCTTAAGGACAATTAGCTGCCAGTGATCCTAAAGAAAAGATTATTTTATTTACATTATAGAGTTTGGCTTTTATTATTCGCACTGAAAAAATATGAGAACAAATTGCAAATGTTGAGTGATTTTACAGTTACTAATTAAACGGTCAAAAAGGATTATCAGAATTCAAATCAATCCTAAAATATATGAATGATTAAAAATACATTTTTAAGTGCCTTGGTTCAATTTGATCTTATGAGACTTGATCCATTGACTTAAGATACTTTTGAATCTGAATGCAACAAATAATTAAAAATTATTATTTTCAAAAATAACTTAATATAAAAATATTTATTTATTTCAAGTTTTTCTTAAATCTAACTATTATATATATATATATATATATATATATATATATATATATATATATATATATATATATATATATATATATATATATATATATATATATATCACATATATATATATATAAATATATATATAAATATATATATATATATATATATATATATATATATATATATATATATATATATATATATATATATATATATATATATATATATATATATATATATATATATATGATAGATAGATAGATAAAGATATATAATCGTAATTTTCATAAAAATATTGTAACTGTATAATAATATATATAATAATCATTATATCCATTTTTATATAATTAGAATTACTTAGAGCTTGGAAGAAAGATTAATCTCACATCCTTCTTTCACCTTATAAGTCCCTAAAATAAGACACTAATTTGCGAAGTTTGCAGTGAGATGCAAAACTAGTACTTGGTTTAGCTTTTTGGTTAGGCCTAGCTTAGTATAACTTAGTACTAGGCTAGGCTTTTATAGCCTAGCCAAGTACTACTTGGTACAGCCACTTTTTTATACTAAGACATTATTTATGATGATAATTATTGGCGTTCCAAAATTAAGTGAACCAAAATTGTACTGTTTGTCAAGTTTAGTTTCTTATAATAAGAAGTAAATGATAAATATATTAAAAAGAAAATTTATTCTGAACGAACAGAAATAATGCTTAATTTTTTGAAGATTCCTTCAAGTAAATTAACATATTTGATTCAACACCGAGGGGGAATCCATTGCACAAACTGTTGACCGCAAGACTCGCTATTCAACTATCAACTCAGTTAATTACACAGGGATGCTTAGAATATTTTTAAGTTTTAATAATTATAAAACTACAGAAATTATTTGTGAATTTAGAACTTATTCAGAAATCCTTAAGGGTAGAATTAAAAATAAGTAAGAACAAAATAAAATTTGTATTAAAAAATACCAATTCATGCAAATTTGTAGAATCAATAAAAATAAATACATTCTAATGATATCATTCGCATATAATATTAGAATAATAAAGTCACTTTTTACTTCAAAAACAAACTTTGAAAAATAATTTCTTCTCATTTAAGTAAACCATCATATTGTTTTCTTTTTAATCATGAATTTTAAAAATAAAAAATGTAATAAACATTTAGATTCAATATTGAGCTTAACTATAAGCTTTTTGTAGTACAACATATTTGATTTTTCTTCAAAGCGAATATCTTTTAAAAGAAAATTATGTTTTTGTGATAAAAAGGGACAATCCATTTTGTGTAAAATTGAATTATATGTTGCTATTTATTATTTTTCTTTTTGCTAATCTTAAAAAAGTTAAAGAATTAATTTTACATACTCTTCGGATTAATTTGCAATTGATTAATTTGATTCCTTGTGTTGAAAATATATCTTTATCGTTTTTTCTAAGATGAAATGTTTTTAAAATGAATTATAATAAAGTATCAGCCGCGCGTTGTAGTTTTATAAAGTAATATACAGTTTGATATATATTATTGTCTCATATAAAATTTTTAGATTCTCTTTCAAATCTTTTAGTACACTTTAAAATTTAAAACTTAACTATACATTTTTCAAAAAATGTACCGAAAAAATTAAATGTTTCAAAAAATATATGACCAACATTACGATGTAAATATTAAAGTTTTTCTATCCATTTTTTAAGTTCCCATTATTTACACAGAATGATTTATTAGATTTCAAGGAACAACTAGTTTTTATATTGATGTCTAATTAGTATGTACTGATAAAGAGTCTATATTAATTAGTAATAAGGAAGGAAATTTTATTGATTTTTCTTATTTTTCATTAAACAAAAAATTTTACTATACCAAATCTTTTTTATCAAGATAGATTGTACTTTTTCAGTTTAGTCAACAAAGAAAATAATAATAAATGATTCCATGGCACAGATGCCGTATAATCCAGTAAACTGTCAAATTCTGAATTTTTTTGGCGATAAAGAAAAGTTGCCAAGAAGACATATTGTGATGCGAGCAATGACGTAAATACTAGGATTGCCAAAATAGAATTTTCTGCATAATTCTTTTAGGTCTCCATATCTATGACGTAATAAAAACATGGTTGACAGATTCATAAGAATATCCGTCAGAAAAATCACCAAACACAGAATTTGGCATCCTGGACTATACAGCATCTATGCCGTATAGTTCAGGATGCCAAATTCTGATTTTTTTTTTTTTGCGGACTTTCGTATGCATCTATCAACTATGTTTTCATTACGTCATAGATATCGAAACCAATATAGTATTGAGAGTGATTATTATTTCTGTAGGTGAAAATTAAGTTTAAATTCTGCATGAAATAAGATCTAGCAAATACTCTTTAAGGAAAAGCAACCAAATTGCTTCATTTTACAGATACAAGCATTATCTCGAAATATGGATTCTAAATAAAATATCATACTTGGAGCATTAGAGACAGTAGCCAACATTTCATCAGCAGGTCTCAATATCACCAACCAACTAATCGGTATCATGAACCGAACCTGTAAGTGCACTGTTTGTATTTTGAATTTTAGTTCAATAGTTCGTGAGTTCGAATCTAACTTGAGGGATTGATATCTTTAATAATTATAAATTCAATTTAAATATAGGTTACTTTCATTTTTTATACTAAAATGTAAAAGGTGACAATGAAATGATTAACACGTTTGGAATTCAATTTCAATCATAAAAACCTTCATTCATAGTTTACTATCATTAGCTCTAGGCATTTGTTACATTTAAATTCCTTTGCATTACACAAATGAAACCATTATGTTTGTTTTAATAGTACACAATATGTGTCATAGCTTGTATATAGGAAAAGAATTCACCAATCGTAATTTTTGAGATAATTTTGGTGATTCTAAGATAATTCCGAATTTAAATATTTTCTGAATATGAAGTGGCACAAAATAATATGCAGACCATATTAATTTTTTTAGTACTATTTTAGTTTTCACTAATGTGTATTCAAATTTCAGTATAAATATTAATTCATAAAATTTATCTAATGAAATTTATCGCTACTTGAAATTTTAAGAAATCTTTAGAGATCTTGATTTTTTTTTCTTAATTTAATTCTTAATTTTTTTATTACAATTTATGATAATTTTAAAAATTATACTAAAACCTATAATTTATCTGTTTGTCTTCAGTTTATTGATATTATGCATTAGTTGAGTTCTGTTTTCAAATTTTTTTTAAATATATTTCATCTGCTCATTAAATATAAAATGCTTATAAGTAAGGAAATTTTATATTTTAATTCGTTCTTTTTTTCTCCTCTCTGATAGTTTAAAGGCTATCTACTAAAACTTCTTTATTAAAATATATGTATGATTGTGTATGAAATATATGACACATGTTAAATAATGTATGATTGCTCATTTTAATAATTAATATTCATGAAAACTTGAATAAAAAAATTAATATTTCTTTTATTATATTTTTAATGTTGGAATTAAAAATCAAGGCAAAACATGTAAGTGACAAAGCAACAAAATAATGTAGCCTTTTTTTTTTATCAAACTTTGCCAGAGAATTATAAGATATTTGATAAAGTCACGAATCACCATTAAAGTAATTAATTTTAATTGCGTGCTTCCAAAACTAAGTTTTGAACTTTTAATAGATTCTTCTAATGGTCGAAATTTTATGGACTTTTTAAATATAAACCCTTTTACACACAGAGTTTTTAATAAATATTACATTACAATTCCTGATACTCACATGTAGTAAATTTCAGGAAACCTTGTTGTTGTTGTTACTAATGACACTTGGACAATCCAAGCTCGCTTTGCCTATGCGAATTTAAGTGAATTGGAAGCGTCTTTCGTTTTAATCAGAGCACCATGAAGGTGAAAGTAGCACTTTGCTCTACAAAGACGCCATAGGGACCCGTTTACAGGGTAGGCAACCATTCACACCTCATTTATACAAGGAAAGGACAAAGACAGGATAGATAGAGAGCAAAAGTACATGCATGCCCGAACCGGGATTCGAACCCAGGATCTCCGTATCCACAGTCAGTCACGCAGACCACTAGACAAGTTGGGTGGCTCAGGAAACCAAAGAATATTTTGCATTTCTTATAGATTTAAAAACGTATGTACAACAGCTTGGTTGGTCAGGGTGCTCGTCCTCGTCGGAAGGTAGTGAGTTCGAATCCCAACCCAATTAAAGATCCATGGCATTCTCGAATAGTGATTGGGGAGCATAAAATATGTCGTGGTCACAATGTTCTTCATATGAAATGTAGTTGACGGGCTAAGTTTGGGGTATTCTGGCTGATCCTCGCTCCTAAATGACGAGGACAATGCCCCGGTGGCATCCTCATTGAGTGCTTCACTATATAAAAGTGCATTGCTTCATCACATTGGGGTGAAGAAAGGTGAAAATCCTAGTTTTAGGACATAAGAAACAATATACGTGTCCATATTATCAATTAAAATTTGCTAACTCAATACTTTAGTAAATGTTAGTCAAGTAGAGATTTTGTAAAAATTTTGCATAAAATGTATGCACTACAGATTTCGACGTTTAACGGCACTCAACTAAACATTTTTGTATCGATATTTTCGTAAACTTCATCGATTGTTTCCATATAGTGTGTTTTTACAATCTTGTTGTAATCACATTCCGCAATACTGTAGCAATGAAAATCTTTCTATTAAATTTCTCGCCAATTTTTCTATTGGCAATATCTCCAATTTAATAACTTTCAATCTATATTTCTAAATAATTAAAATTAAATGTTTAGTTAGAAATATACTATAATGGTAATCTTATTATAATTTTCATACGATGTGCAAAACTTTTTTGATTCAAATGAAACTTAAATAAAAGACTAAAGAAGCGATGTCATAATTGTAGTGTGATTTTATTGGCGTCAAATAAAGTATCACGGGTTTATTAATCGTACTTAGTAAGTATCTATTGCTTTCAAAAGTAATTATTATCAAGAATAAGCTGACTCAATGATGCCAATAATGAAAAATAGAAAGAGTTGTTAGATTTATAAATAAGCAATTCAAATACCAATTTTGAATATAGCTGCAGAAACAAATATTATCAAATGTATACACAACATCAAAAATAGATTTAAATTTCTAATAGTTAATATAATAGAACTGTACACTCATTTGTGTTTTATTTATTACATTACATTACATATATTCAGACTTGTATGCTTGATTCTTGAGATCCGCTTGTAAGTCTTCGTCGATAATAGGACAAATAGCACAATGACAGATGTACAACCACAGAAGAATAACGAAGAAAACACCCAGGGCCACGGTGGGAGTCGAACTCACACTCCTACGCTCTCAAGCGACTCATTTGTGTTGAGAGAGACTCATAAGCAAGACTTATAATGATTTATAACCAGTAGGGAAAAGTAAATCTTAATAATTCTGAAAATCATTTTCATATTTCATTTTGATTTTCATGAAAATAAAAATGAAAATAAAACAAGGATAACTACAATACGAAGAATGATTAATGGCTTATATTCTTTTGAATCAACTATGAAGTGATTAGGATAAAAAAATCTATCATAATCACCTCAGAATTGCAAAATTTTATTAGAAACAATGCTTTTGAAAGTTCGCCGTTTTGGCAAAAACATTACGAGTACCGGAATAAAATAAAATGTCGTCTAAACTCTTGAATATTTTACTGCAGTAAAGAAAAGCTAAACAAAAAATATAAAAAAAATCAAGTCAAAATTGTTATTTTATGAGTGTAAATGTGTACTATATTTCAGGCGATCTTAATTTCAATAAATCAGTAACTATATTTATTAAAAAAGCTGATTTATTCAAGTTATCAGTATCAATGTAGTATGTGCACCACGTGTTTTCGGATATCGATTGTAAATTGCTTTCATTTTATATGTACCATGAGATTCAAAAGAGAAATATATTTTTTAACCAATGGCGGGCACAAGAGGGTTGAACCCTACGCCACAACAAGGCCAGAGACTGCTACTCATGTGTCGTTACCCACGGGCACCTGTGAACCAAATCACGGAGGTGAGTAGCGTTGCCCGCGCCATACCACCACAAATCCGTTTATAGTTCGGGCCACATTCATACAACATCTCAGAAAAAGGACAGAGAAACACAGAGAAGGAAAATTACATTCATGCCCGAACCGGGATTTGAACCCAGAACCAACAGCTCAGGAGTCAGGAACGTTAACCACTCAGCCATCGGTCGGCAAAAAGAAATAAGTAAAAAATCATCATTTTGATAAGATTGTTCAAAATTAAACTGCAAAGCAATGCAGATTGTATTTCAAAAGAATAATGAAAGGTGCTTTTATTAAGCGTGATTCAAGATAATCACATGTTTGGTAATAACTCAGAGACAAAAGCATCTTTATTCATGTCGCTCTGGAAATGATTCTCATTTATGAAATCCAAATATTATTTTCAACAGGATCATGAAAATCATGTGTAAAAATGACAAGAGAGCTTAAAATTTGTTATAGCAAGTTCACACGTGCTTTCGAAGCGCACTCAGAAATACGTTTATTCAAATTCTGTATTTGAGTCGTCATCTAAAAAAGTATCTTCAGTGTGATACACTTATTGTAGAATCAAAAATTGTAAAATTTTGCCCTCAAGTTTGTGTTTTATAGATGTGTTAAGAAAATAAAATCATTTTTCAAAGGTCTAAAATTATCAAGAGCACGTTATTTTTGGTATTTTTTGGTTGGCCAATTTGTTAGATTCAAATAAAACAATTTACTTTTATATTAAGCCGACCGATTGGCTGAGTGGTTAAGTTCCTGACTCCTGAGCTGTTGGTCCCGAGTTCGAATCCCGGTTCGGGCATAGATGTTTCTGTTCTCTCTGTCCTTTCTTCTGTGATGTTGTATAAATGTGGCCCGCCCTATAAATGGGTTTGTGATGGCCTGACGCGGATAACGCTATTCGCCTCCGTGACTTGGTTCACAGGTGCCCGCTGGGTAACGACACATGAGTAGCAGTCTCTGGCCTTGTTGTGGCATAGGGTTCAACCCTCAGGTGCCCAACGCTGAAAAAAACTTTTATATTAAAAATATAAACTTATAGAGAGAGAGTTTTTTATATTCAAACGTTGATTTTTTGGAAAAATTATATTGAAAATTCTGTAACTTTTTTAAAGGTGGAATAAATGTATACTTTTATTAAATTTTCAATTTTATTTTTATCGATTTCTTTTTGAATTAATTGATTTGCGTTAAATAACGTACTTTATTTCTACTAATCATCACGAAATTAATTAGAATTACAAATTAAATTTAAAAGACGGAAATTTTTATTTTATTTAGAAAATTTATAAAAATTTGTTTCAATAATTCTTATGATTCTTTAAGGAAAACATTAAAATAAAAATGATGTATTCATTTAAAGAATTACAAGTAATATATATGTATACCCTTATTGTGGGGCCGAGCGCTCTTGCCGAATGGTTAGCGCTCTTGCCTTCAGTTCAACAGTTTATGGGTTCGAATCCCACCTTGGACATTTGTAGTGGTTCGGAATCCACTTTAAGCCGTAGGTCCCGGTCCAATTAGCCCTTGTGTGCAAAAAATGACCGTCGAGTGACAAACAAACGAAACCTTATTGTGGGTAAACTAATGATCGAAGTTAAGCGTCCGCCGAGTAATTTGTTTTCCCCGAGGACTTTTCAAAGATAGATGATTGTATTCATGTGTCCTAAAGAAGAAAAAGCCCAGAAGCCTTCCATGTCACTCCCCACCCACGCATACGAAAGCCAGTAGGTCAACATCCATATCTCGTTGTTCAATAGTGGTTGGAATGGAACCGAGGATTTATGTTCTGGAGAAGGGCGATGTAATATTACTAGGCCTCAATGAGCGCCAAACCCTTGATATTAAGCTGTGAACTGCCTAAATTTGTTAGGCTCTTTAAGGTCCATCGCGTAGTTTTGTTCCCCGAGTATTCATGGAATATGCACTTATGGCAATGTGAAGAATCCAAAAATTTCCCAAGCAGATACCCGGATAGCCATGCATGCAGAAAACATAAACGCAATGCCCATATCTCGGCTCTCAACAGAGGGATGGAATCAACACAAGATGCTTATTCTGCTCATCAGCATCGATTCATACATACATACATAACTGCCCTCCCAAGTCCTGCTGGCTGCCTCATCGTGGCGGGAGGGTGTTCCTGGACGGAATGGGCGAAGTACGTCGGGAGTTTTACTCCTGGTAGGGCCACCCTAGGCGTGAAGGCCATTCCAATATGTCCAGCTAAAGTAAGCAGGCAATAGGGGCTAAGTCAGTCTTCTCCCTTTGGTGCCCCAGGTCCTCGGACCCATTGAAGCTGCTCCTTTCCCACTACTCTGCGGCTGCCTTGCATAATAATACTTGTCTAACTTTTTCTGAAATCTCCTCAATAAAGAAAATGGAAACTAGTGCCCTCTGGAGAACCCCTCCAGTTCATACTTGGTACTTTGGAGTGCGACCACGTTGGACTCACAGTCTAAATATTTCTAGGAAGCAGCAGACGGCTCTATCTCGTTTTTTGAGCGGTCACATTAGTTCCCTCACCTTCCAGCAGGGTCGGAAACTCTTTACTGAGTGTCACTGGTGTAAGGCCGCACAGGCTTCCCCCAACCATATTCTCGAGTGTCTAAATTTTACTGCTCGTGAGATTTTGAAGGACCCCTTTACTGTTTTCAGACTTTTTGGAGATTTTTGGTTTTATGGAGCTACACCAACTGGGATTAGTAACAACAACAACAACAATACATAACTGTGTGGGGAGATCCCGGACTGTACCTTAAGGTTAAGGGGTGCCGTCTCCCCAACACCTAGTATGCTCCACACCTCTACGAGGTCCGTGAGGGTGGCATCGTGGCATCCAACAAGGCAAAGAAATTGTGCTAACAAATTGGTAGCAAGAAGTTACAAATCATTTTAAGAGGCTTTAAGCCCTGTTTAACATAAGGCAATAGCATTCAATATTTTCTCTGAGTTAAAAATTAAATATAACATGATGACACATGCAACAAACAATGGAGAAACAATTTACAATCAATGAAAAGACAGTTAACAATTTCTATAGGGTAATGATGGCAGTAAAAACATTATATACATTGAAAGCAATATTATAAATAGTATGGACACTTCAATATGAAAAGGAAAAAAAAAATGGCATGATACGAAAGTTGATAATTATATACAGGCAGGCAGCTTATACAAGTTTAATAAGCACCTTAGCTCTTAAAAGCATTTTGGGTTCAAAAAAATTATTTAAAAAGTTTCTAAGGGGTTCTAAAAGGGAATAGGATTCAAAAAGTTTTTAAAGTTCTAAAGCGGGCTCATAATGTTCGAAAAGTCCAAACAATTCGGAACATATAGTTCATAAATTTCATTTTCATAAAAAAATTTAATACACCATTATCAATTGTGGAAGAAAGTTAACTTTCAGAAAAAAACGGTATCGGTTGAATCCGAAAAGAATCCCAGGCAGCTGATAGTAATCTGCAATCTCGCTTTCCAGCAACCAGAAGAAGGGCGATACCATTTCCACAAATTAAGAAGGGTGTGAGGTATTTAAGAGTGTACTAAGAAATTCAATTCATCGGAGAGATGCATTTTAAAGAATATTGCTATACCTATAATTCAACTGACTCAGCGGAATCTTAAATTATTTGCGCTTTATAAAACTTGGTCTTCCAGATATCTTATTTTATAATCGCACAACGCAACTTTGCATTTAAAAATCAAATAGAAATTTTAGTCACTTTTTCATAGAAAAATTCTCAGATGATTCAGAAGAAATGAACAGAAAGGTTCCCTCATTCTTGTTAGTAAATCGCAATGTCAAAAAGTGCCGAACAGCTGGTGCAAATAGCGAAATATTAATAATCGATCGCAGCGCCATCTAACGGTCTATAAGGAACTCCAAACAACTATCGCATTGACAGGACAATATTAACGTCCAGGCTGGGTCCTTGACCTGCTGTCTAAAGAGTGGTCTTATCACTAAACCATAATGAGCCTGAAGTCGCAGCTTTATTTTGACACCGCAAAGTTCCTGGTTAGTTGTAAAACGTTTTAATATCCACCGCAATATTTGACTTCCGGGATAACTTTTAATCGATAGTTTGCCGTATTCATATGTCTGGAGGAAATTCAAGAAACTCCCACGCATCTACTCTGACAGAACGTGCACGCAGAAAAGGCAGAAGCGCAGCATCCATCTCCGCTTGTTCAATAATGACTGGAATCGAACTCAGGAGCTTATGCGCCGAAGAGCGCGCTTCTACCATTGGATGTACCCAAGCCCCTGCATACTTTTGTTGCCGTTGAGTGGACAGCCTTATGTCCTAAGCCTTTATGAGACATTTTAGCGAGCACTGCGTTGTTGTTGTTACTAATGACACTTGGACAAGCCAAGCTCGCTATGCTAATTTTAAGTCAATTGGAAGCATCTTTCGTTATAATCAGTTTGGTTTGTTTGTCGCTCAACGGTCCTTTTTTGCACACGAGGGCTAATTAGACCTTCGTTATAATCAGAGCACCGTGAAGGTGAAAGTACGACTTTGCTCTACACACATGCCATAGGGACCCGTTTATAGGGTAGGCAACCATTCACACCTCATTCATACAAGGAAAGGACAAAGACAGGATTGATAGAGAAAGTACATCCATGCCCGAACCGGGAATCGAACCCAGGACCTCCTTATCCGCAGTCAGGCACGCTGACCACTAGACATGTTGGGCGGCTCGAGCAATGCGTAAATTGTCTTATGAGAGTCTTCACAGCCGTATCCAAGGACATGGAATAAATCAGTTATTTTAAATAAATTTAACTGTAATTTAAATTATGTTTTCATTTTTTTCAACCACGGCGAAACATTAAAAAAAATCATCAGAAAGAAGGAGAAATTCAGGTCGTAACCTTCTCACTTTAAAATGCCGTCCGATGGCTGAGTTGTTAGCGCTCCTGACTGCTGAGCTGTGGGTCCTGGGTTCGAAACCCTGTTCGGGCATGGATGTTACTTTCTTTCTCTGTTCTCTTCATTTCTCTATCCTTTCTCCCGTGATGCTGTATGAATGTGGCCTGCCCTTTAAACGGGTTTGTGGCGGTATGGCGCGGGTAACGCTACTCGTCTCCGTGACTTGGTTCACAGGTGCCCGCTGGGAAACGACACATGAGTAGCAGTTTCTGGCCTTGTTATGGCATAGGGTTCAACCCTCTTGTGTCCTCCGTTGGAAAAAAACCTCCTTACTTTAAAATGTCTCAGAATGAAGATATATTTAGCTGTTTATAGCGGGATCGATTGACAGATATGTAACCGGAAAATTGTCGAAATAATTTAACTTTTGATAGATTTTTCTGAATTTGTTTAAATTTTATGTAACAAATTTAAACTTTTTTGATTAACTGTTATCATTTCACAAGGTAAATATTTATATTATCATATGAAGAATAACAGCTTTTAATGCGAATCAAACATAGGAATGATTTTTGGATAGATAAATATTATTTAAATGTCAGTTCTTATTGGTTTGTAAAAATGTTTGTTATTATTTAATTAAAGAATTTTCAGACATCATCTGTTCTCTACATAAAGTTGACAGATTTTATTGTATTACCACAATTTCTTTTAATATCAATTTTTAAAAGTTTCTGTTACACGAATTCAGAAGTTTTACTTTTAACGCTTTTTATAAAATCATATTTACTACACATATTTTAAAGTCATTTACCAGGTCTGTAACTTTAAAATGCAGATTTTTTTCCAGTAGAGGGCGCACTAAGCCTATTGATGCTGGTGTCATAACCAATATATCATTTTGTAGCTGTGACTGCAAGCTTCAAAACGCCATATTTGTTTAAACTTATAAGAGTTACTGCATATTTTTTTCGGTGGTAAACATGTGTAAATTTGAGCGAAACAAAGAGCATTTGCGGCACGTGCTGATTTTCTTATTCCATCAGAAGAAAAAAAGCAGCGGAAGCACATCGAATTCTTGTGGAAACACACGGTGTACATACTCTATCTGCCGACACTTGCGAACGGTGGTTTAAACGATTCAGAAGTGGTGATTTCGATGTCAGGGACAAAGAACGTGAAAATCGACCGAAAAAGTTTGAAGACACCGAGCTGCAAGCGTTATTGGATGAGGACGCCACGCAAACTCGAGAAATATTGGCAGAGCAATTAAATGTTTCTCGTGTAGCCATTTCTAAGCGCTTGAAAGCCATGCAAAAGATCCAGAAGGTTGGAAAAGGGGTGCCACATGAGCACTTTGGCAGCACTTGGATGAGAAATATCAGCCCACCCGCCGTACTCACCGGACCTTGCTCCTTCTGACTATCATCTGTTTTCATCCATGGGACATGCACTTGCCGAGCAGCACTTCCTTTCTTATGAAGACGTCCAAAAATGGCTCGACGACTGGTTTGGCTCACGTGACATACAAATTCTTTTGGAATGGCATCCATAATTTACCAACTAGATGTCAAAAATGTGTAAAGGAAAGCGAGGGCCGATACTTTGAATAAAATATATCTTTTCCATTTTCTCTAAATCGTTGCTTATTTTTATTGAAAAAATCCGCATTTTAAAGTTACAGATCTGGTATATTATTATAAAATCTTATAGTTCTTTCTTTTTAAAAAATTATATTTAAATTTTAAAATTGGTTATAAATTCATTTATAGGAATTGAGAAATTTATTTTCCACTTCATGATTTACATAAACAGTACATTTTTATTTGATATTTTATTTTCACTGTTATTGAAAATTATTTGCGCTAGTTAAATGAATGTCGAAACGAATATTGGATGAATGTAAATAAAGTTTCGTTTGCTGTGTCAGAAATCTAATTTAAATTTCGAAAGACTACCGAAAACTAAAACGGAAATTATTTTGAAGGCAAATTTTCTTAGAATTGTCATTATAGATGATTTCATTCGATATAACAAACGTTGCCGAAAAATAATTTGAAATTATCCGAATAGTCAAAAAATATATTTTTGATAAATGCGCAGAAAAAAAGCATTTTGTACATGCAGTACATTTTGATATTAAGCCATATAGAACTCTTTTTTGAAATAGTATTAAATGACCTAAGTTATTCACATAAATGAATTCTTTTCATTGAATTTTTAAATAGTTGAAAAATCTAAAGATATACGGTTTCGCAGTATATACAACATTTTTTTCAAAGAATTTTTAATGAATATAAATTGTTTCCTTAGAATAATATTTCTTTATCAGTTTAAAAAGTTTTTTTAAGAAAAACATTAATGAGTTCAGGTATTTTATTTTAAATTTGAATATTCTCACACTTGTGTGGTTTATCCTTTTTAAGAAGAAATTCCTAAACTTTAGAAAGTTTATACCTTTTGTGTGCTATAAATCTATTAATTTTTTGATTGTAATAAATCACAATTCTTTCAAAACTAATTTTTCAATTTTTATTAAAATTGTGAAGAACCTTAATGTGTTTTTTTTCGATTTGTATAGCTAAATATAGAGCTTTGCTCTCTCATTTTACAATGCAGCATAATTTTCCTCATTCGAAAAGCATGTTAATATGGAAATGCGCTTTACTT
This sequence comes from Latrodectus hesperus, assembly GCA_037975125.1. NCBI lineage: Eukaryota > Metazoa > Arthropoda > Arachnida > Araneae > Theridiidae > Latrodectus > Latrodectus hesperus. The sequence continues at coordinate 1,473,986 of JAJQOW010000015.1, forward strand.
GGATGGTCTCTAATAAGTAAATGCAGAATTTCAGTCAAGAAGACCATATTTCTTGATCCTAAATCAGTCATAATTTATAAAAAGCAAATTTACAATGTATTGAAATAGACAATTTAATTTTCTATGATAAAAACGAACAATTTTACGTGGAAATTCAATTTTGTATGATTGTGTCAATTCTTATAAAAAGACATTAAAATATTTTCTTAAAAATATTTCCTATCCCGCTTAATTTCGATTTTTGATAAATTAGGGTACAAATTAAGTCAAATTATCGAGATTTTTAGTTTCTGAGCAAACATAAGCAGACGATGCTTAGTTTTGTAAGCATTAAACACGTTTCCGGTCATACCAAAACCTTATATATATATTTTTTCCAACGGCGGGCACTTGGGTGACGAACCCTATATCACAACAAGGCCAGAAATGCCCGCTGGATATCGACTACTCATATGTCGTTACCCAGCGGGCACCAGTGAACCAAGTCACGGAGGCGAGTAGTGTTACCTGCGCCATACCACCACAAACCCGTGTATAGAAAAGGGCCACATTCATACTTCATCACATAAGAAAGGACAGAGAAAGAAAGTAACATCCATGCCAGAACCGGGATTTCGAACACGGGACCCACAGCTCTGGAGTCAGAAGTGCTAACCACTCAGCCAATCGGTCGGCATTTTGTACATAATAAAAATACATAAAATGTTTACCGATTGCAAACTAATTAATTTTTTAAACAATAATAAATATTTGATATAATTTTTGAAGCATTGATATGTTGTTGGTTTAAAAATAACAATAGTTAACAATAAATTTATTATAAGCTCAAACTAATGAATACACTTGCTTAAAAGAGAAATAGCGTATTAATTTTGTGCTTTATTGTTTGAAAATGACGACCGATGGCTGAGTGGTTAGCGTTCCTGACTCCTGAAACGCTGGTCGCGGGTTCGAATCCCAGTTCTGGCATGGATGCTTCTTTCCTTCTCTGTGTTTCTCTGTCCTTTCTTCCGTGGTGATGTATGAATGTGGCTCAACCTATAAACGGGTTTGTGGTGGTATGGCGCGGGTAACGCTACTTGCCTCCGTGACTTGGTTCACAGGTGCCCGCTGGGTAACGACAAATGAGTAGCAGTTTCTGGCCTTGTTGTGGCATAGAGTTCAACCCGCTTGTGCCCGCCATTGAAATATATATATATATATATATATATATATATATATATATATATATATATATATATATATATATATATATATATATATATAGATATATATATAAAATTAGAAAAAAGATAGATATCCCAGTAGTATCAAAAAATAATTTTTTTTCAAATGGTGGGCACTTGGGTGATGAACCTTATGCCACAACAAGGCCAGAGACTGCTACTCATGTGTCATTACCCAGCGGGCACCTGTGAACCAAGTCACGGAGGCGAGTAGCGTTTCCCCTCGCCATAACACCACAAACCCGTTTATAGGTTGGGCCACATTCATACATCATCACGGAAGAAAGGACAGAGAGAACAAAGAAAAAGGGTAACATCCATGGCCCAATGGGGATTCAAATCCGGGACCTACAGCTCAGGAGTCAAGAGGGCTAACCACTCAGCCACCGGTCAGCCACAAAACCTGATATAAAACTTCAAAATATTCTTCGTGATATCAATGTGCTTATTGGTTGAATGATATCAGGGTTTAATAAATCGTATTTTGTTAATACAAGTGATTTATGAAAGCTAGAACTGGTCTGGTTGGTCACTTTGGTTTCTTTTGCACCCGAAAGCTACCATGGCAAAGAACTAGCAGTTTAATGTTGATTTAGAAAGAGACACAGAGGTGCAAATTGAATCCACAAACTGTTGAATTGAAAGTCAAAACAATAACCATTCATCTATTATCTCTCAATTATAAAAATTAGAATGTTATCATAGCGGTTCCAGAGAAATTTTGGGTTTTGCAGGCAATTCGAGGACACGGAATTACATTAGAAAAATGTGAGAAATAACAAAATTTGACTAAATTATTCCTTTTGAAAAGAAGAAACAAATACAGTGGAAAAAGTTTTCCGTTGAAGAATGACTAGTGTCCGGTAAGTGGCAGACACATTAAAATAAATCACAGTAATTGCTCACAAGTTCTTGTAGAATAAAACATTACAAGAACTTGTGATATTACCGATATATACCGATAATATAAGTGACCGTGACTTGTGAGTGAGTAACTTGTGATATTACCGATATATACCGATAATATAAGTGACCGTGACTTGTGAGTGAGTAACTTGTGATATTACCGATATATACCGATAATATAAGTGATATTATCGGTAGAAAACTTTTTGTAAACATTGATATTTTTGCTTATTCAATTTCAAGTTCCCTTGGAACATCTTGGAACAATGTATCCACGAGAATGACTAAAATTCATTTATTGTTCTTTCTGATTTCCCTGAATTCAACTATTGTAAATATTCATTGTCTCGATGCAAATGAAAATATTTATCAAAGATAGTTTATTCTCAGTCTGCATTTATTATGAGAATTAAACTATCGAAAGACTGGTTTATTTTATTTCTGGACAATATGTTATTATTTGAGAAAAAAGTAATTCGTACTCTATATTTTCCTATGTTTTAAGATCTAAAAATTCCATTTGATTTTTTTGGGAAACACTTATAAACTTTATTTAATATAAAAAAAGCTATGATATGACTTTGTCAGGAAACAGAAATAAATTCTCAAATTCTTCCAAATATGCAAGAAAGCTTCTTCATATTTAACTGAATGTGGATTTAGTGTTGTAAATGATTTACTGGTAAAAAAAGAAATCGCCTGGATGTAACACACAACTGGGAAACCTGAGACTGAAACTAAAAAAATTGGAATCCAACATGAAATCTCTGTGTAGCAAGCACGAGTATCTCACTAAATTAAAATATTAAATTAATACAGAAAAATCTTTATTAAAATTATTTCGAATTTGAATTTTTTAGTTTCTTCTTATATGTGTGTATGTTTTGAAAATTTATTTACTGTATTTCGTTCACAATTTCCAAATGATTTCTTTCTAAAACGTACCATTTAAGTTTCTTAAATAAATGCCGGCCGATGGCTGAGTGGTTAGCGTTCCTGACTCCTGAGATGTGGGTCCCGGGTTCGAATCCCGGTTTAGGCATGGATGTTTCTTTCCTTCTCTGTCCTTTCTTCTGTGATGTTCTATTAATGTGGCCCGCCCTATAAACGGGTTTGTGGTGGTATGGCGAGGGGAAACGCTACTCGCCTCCGTGACTTGATTCACAGGTGCCCGCTGGGTAACGACACATGAGTAGCAGCTTCTGGTCTTGTTGTGGCATAGGGTTCGTCACCCAAGTGTGCCCGCCGTTGGAAAAAGGTTTCTTAAATAAACAATTTAATTTTTTAATATTAAAAATTTTGTATATATTACATAGGGAGGCATAAGAATTTTAGAAAGGCTTAGGTGGTGCATGGCACGAGAAAGGTAGGGAAACACTGCTCTGGCAAATAAAAATTGTAGCCTTTTTGATAAAATATCTTATTATCGCTTGATATTTTTAATCTTATCTTAATTTTATTATAACCCCGAGAAAAAGAAATAAAAAATATAATATTTCTAATTAAAAAAAACATATGTATATTTTAAATTTACTTTATAAAAAAATACAGTAATAAATATTGGATTTAAAATTCCCCATTTCGAAGAGATCATCAGGAATAAGATTATCAGATCACCGTTATTCAAATCTTCATTTTTTATTTCCACTCCTTGATTTCTAATTTCACGCCTCCAATTAATTTCTGATGCTGAAAATTTCTACGTTCTTTAAGCTTCATTCGAGTTCTAAGAAGTTCTTTCATAAATTTAAAAAATAACACTAATTATATTTCACTGTTGGGTTTACTTATTTTTACCTCTTTTCCCGTTTTTTATGTTATAATGTATTTATATTATATTTTTAGATCTAAGCATATTTCCAACAATAATACATTAAGTCTTACGAAATGAATTTAATCTAGGAAAACTTGATTTATTTAAGAATAAAACTGTACTTATTTATTTTAACATGATATGTTCATGAGTTTTATTCGGATGAATTGCAAGTAACTGCATATTTAAAAAAGAATGTGTTTTTTACACTTTTTATTGCAAAATTAAATAATAAGCATTTAAAAAAATTAACAGTTTTATCCCTCTTATGTTTACTTCACTGTTATAAGTTCTCTGCTCTTTCTAAAGATGGATGCCACAAAACGCAGATGATTACCTTGTCATCTGAACTACAATGAAATGATAAGGCTGAATGATATCGTCCTGCCCCTGCTAAGCCATCCTAACGGAGAGCCATTTGGATCTAAATGATAAGGCTGAATGGTATCGTCCTGCCCATCCTAACGGAGAGACAGTTGGATCTAAATGATAAGGCTGAATGGTATCGTCCTGCCCATGCCAAGCCATCCTAACGGAGAGACATTTGGATCTAAATGATAAGGCTGAATGGTATCGTCCTGCCCAACCTAACGGAGAGACAGTTGGATCTAAATGATAAGGCTGAATGGTATCGTCCTGCCCCTGCTAAGCCATCCTAACGGAGAGCCATTTGGATCTAAATGATAAGGCTGAATGGTATCGTTCTGCCCATGCTAAGCCATCCTAACGGAGAGACATTTGGATCTAAATGATAAGGCTGAATGGTATCGTCCTGTCCATCCTAAGCCATCCTAACGGAGAGACATTTGGATCTAAATGATAAGGCTGAATGGTATCGTCCTGCCCATGCTAAGCCATCCTAACGGAGAGACATTTGGATCTAAATGATAAGGCTGAATGGTATCGTCCTGCCCATCCTAAGCCATCCTAACGGAGAGACATTTGGATCTAAATGATAAGGCTGAATGGTATCGTCCTGCCCATGCCAAGCCATCCTAACGGAGAGACATTTGGATCTAAATGATAAGGCTGAATGGTATCGTCCTGCCCATGCTAAGCCATATTAACGGAGAGATATTTGAATCTAAATTATAAGGCTAAATGGTATCATCCTGCTCATGCTAAGTCATACTAACGGAGAGACATTTGGATCTATGAAACTTTGAATCTAAATATGTCCTCACATGATGCTGGTCCTCCTCTGGGTCAAGTATCGAACTCATTATTTCCCAGATTGAAAGGTTTTCCTTATCAAGCTATAGTAAGATTTGGAATCACAAATACCTTCATCCTGCCAGAAAATGTTTTTTTAAAAATTATTTTTTTATTTAACCAAGTTGACAAAATACAGAAAAGACAGGAGTTCACATTAATATTTGTATACAAAACTGAAACAAAGATACATACAAAAATTATAAAAGCAAAATCTAGACAAAGATTTATCGAAACATTATAAAAGCAAAATCTAGACAAAGATATATACAAAAATTATAAAAGCAATTCTGATCATGCATATTTACGACAAAAATATGAGCAATTATTGTATGCATATGTAAATACAGTTTTGTAGATGCTCTTTTATAAATTTTCTTCCACGTTATTAGTATAATACAAGTAACATATTACCAATACTCATTAACAGTGTGGTACTACATTAATAAGTCTTCTAAACTTGTACCTTTGGGTATTATTTTTGGTATCAGATAACCCTCGATACCTTCCATTTCGGATATCTGTCTCTGCGGTTCAAGTTCAGATGAATAAAGTTTGGTATTTGGCTTCTCATCTTGTGCCTCTACTCCTTTCCACTTAGCAAAACAGCTTAGCCCAATATTGGGAATCTTGCCAAAATAATTCCAATAATGGACCAATAATGATAGTCAAGTTTTCCCCAATACACAGCATTACAAGATATGCCAATAATGGAACTATAATGGGTGCCATGTTTTTCCCAATATTGGGATAACCCAAGGTTGGTCCTATTATGGGGGCCAAGCTTTACCGTTGTAGGAAATGCCAAGATTAGCCAGCATGAGCCTATAGGGGAACCAAGTTTTCTCCAGTCTGCTATTATTCTGCCATTATCATGGTAATAATGGCCCTTTAGGCCATTATTACCATGATAATCCATTATTACATGTTTTATAACAATTTTAAGAAAATAAGTTGACCGAAGTACAAAAACCAAAACGAAACAAAATACTGTGATTGTTCATTCAATCATTCTTACTTATTTGAAATACTAAGGTGCTTACGTATCTTCGTTTCCTAGTGGGAATGATGATGAGGATTAGTTTTCAAAAAAGGAAACATTTATAAAATATTCTAATAATTCATGTATATATATATATATATATATATATATATATATATATATATATATATATATATATATATATATATATATATATATATATATATATATATATAATAGATTAATAGATTGCTGCAGCTAGTCTCTTTGAGAAAAAAGGGAGTGGAGAGTTGACCTCGCGTTCGGAAAACAGGAATTTTGATACCTGACCAACCCAAAGGCTTATTATACTGAGAGGATCTACGCAAATTAAAAATTTTAAAGTCCAGTATGTCTTTCCGTAGGTGTGGTGAATTGTGAGAAGGAGGCTGCTATAAGAGTTAATTTCTTTGCATAAGCTGAGAAGGTAATGAGCTATATTTAGCAGTTTCAGCCGAAAGAAGTACACGACTGGACATGTGTTTCAATGATTTAATCCACTCTTTTAATTTAAGGAGAAATTGCCAATATTTTGAAGCTTTGTAATCAATAAAAATGTATCTCTTATTCATAATATTCCTCTTCTATATATGCTATAAGAAAATAACTTTCTTACAAAATAACCTCATTAAATATAAAGGTATAATACCCTTAAATAAAAGCTATCTATAATTTTTTTTATTAATGACTATTCTTAATATGAAGATATAATGTTCAATTAAATGTACGTATTTTCTTATTTTATACCTGACTGTCTTATTTTTATGAACATAGCGTTTAATTCAGTTTTTTTTTTGAGGTTTTATTTTAAGTTTTTTTTAATAAATGCTTCTATTTACGTTTCGAGACTTCAAAAGAAAGGGTGAATGTAATAAAAATTTTCAATAGTTTTTCGTGATGTAGCTCAACAGATGGAGTAATATCCAATATCTCAAAGAAAGACCCACATTAGTCCAAATTAGCCTCTTAAAGGACATTCAAATTTAAATTTTCTATTGACATTTCCCTTCTACACTTGAATACACTTTCTCCCTTTGAAATGCCGCCTGCAGAGAGGGCATTCCATTCTGGAAATCGAACGACCCACTTCGACGGGGATGATCAATCACAGCGCAACCCTTTCAATGGGATGACTCTTGAGCGCCTTTGCACCGGAGTCTATTACTCAAAGCCGAGCGTATTCAAGTCTGCCCATTATTCTAAGAAACGTTACAGTTAAAGTTGTTTTTCTACTTAAACATTGATTTCATTTTTATCAATAACCGTGTTTTATAGCCCAAGAAAATAAGGAGTTTTATTTGTAATAATGTGTACAAACATTTCAAAAAGTATCCCAAAACATTATTTCTTAATTTTAATTTAACTTGTTAAATTCACAAATTAAATGTTTAATAATGAATAAGGAATTAACGAAAGGAAATGATTATTAATGAGTTTAGTCTAAATGTTATTCCATGCCAATTATCATCTGAATCTTGATTCAGTTGCTAACAATGATTAATACATCGTTTAAAATGAGTCAAGTCATCATTGAGTTTTGCATTTTCTTTTATAACTTAAAATGATGGCCCATTAGATTTGAAGATTTCTCTTAAGAAATGGCGCTATAAGAAACCTTATAACACTTCCTTGGAAGTTGTCTGGTGACATCTTCCAAGAGATAATTGAGCTAAGAGTCAATCCATGTATTACATTTAGCAGAATTGATCATTCATTAAAATTTAAAAATCCATATAATGTCCTTTAATTTTCTTATTTTTAGGGTTTCCTGAAAAATATGTGTAGTCACTGACAATAAAATAAACATTTAGAGATAGTACTACTCTATTTGGGATAAAAATAATTACTACATGTCAATAACATTCGAGGACCCGATACTTTTTTATATGAATCACTGTAATGTTGTTGTTGTTGTCGTGTGTCAGCTAGGGTGGCAATATGGGGTGCGTTGCTCCAATTTTTCAAATGAGCCCTATTTTGGTCTGGAGTCCGACTTCCTCAGTACATACATGCCATAGGGACCCATTTATAGGGTAGGCAACCATTCACACTTCATTCATACAAGGAAAAGGACAAGATAGATGGAAAGAGAAAGTACATCCATGCCCGAACTTGGATTCGAATCCAAGATCTCCCTATCCGCAGTCAGGCATGCTGACCACTAGACAAGTTAGGCAGCGAATCACTGTAATAACATGCAAGATAAAACTGCCCTATATGGTCGAGTCTTGCTTCATTCACTTTAGAACACCAAGAATTAGTCACTAAAGAATTGTTGAGTTATCGGAAAAAGGCCCTGTGCTACAAGACAATTTGCAGCACTCATAGCAATATAATTCGGAAGCGAAAGATCCCATTTGGGAAAATAAACAGGATGGGAGAAAAATCACAAAATTTTAAATCAACAATGATTTTTACGTATTTAACATTAAGAACACAGAATTGCAAAGTAAAGAGCCCGTACAACCATCGTTAGTTCTTGAGAATTTCTGACACTAGCTGCATAACAAAATGGGCACTAACCAAGCAACAACTAGCTACTTGGTAAGTTTATCATCGGTGCTCAATCTTTCTTTCAATAACAATACACATCTGAAATCTGCAATGCATTATATAGAGCTGGTGTAAATATGATGCTTTGATTAGACATAGCAGCATTAGAGCTTGTGCATAAATGTATGCACATTGTAAACTTTCTTTACTTTGGGAATATTTCTGCAGTATATCTCTGATGCTGAGCAACTTTACAACTGACGTTTTTGAATCCTGCTTAGTTTTCGAAGTAAGATTATTCATTTCAAAATTTCACCACTAGGAGTGTTATATATATATATATATTTTTGACTTTTGTGTCTTGCTATTTAAAAATATCTTGATATTATTCTTATGAGTATTAATGGGAGTGTTCCACAGTTAAGAAGGAGATATATTTGTCTTTATAGAGTATTTTTTGCATATAGTAACAATTTTATTTTAGTAGTGTAAGTATAGTAATATAACAATTTTGTATAGCAAACGATATAGTCTTTTCACATTAATAAATAAAAATGAACATACATATGATTTAGAAATTTTTTTTGTATTATTATCTTTAGCATATAGCTGTGTTATTGCTTATCTTCTAAACATCTAAGATGTATCATATCAGCTCCAGAAGGTAGTTGACCGCTAAGAAATCAACAAGAAAGAGTGGATTGGATGCTGTTGTTGCTGTTGCTTATCCCCGACTGGCGTGACAGTACCATCACACCAGACCCATGAATCCAAAAATAGTCAGTCTCTCAAGCACCCTCTCCGGTCTCAACTCCATATCCCCTCTCTCACACCCAATGCACTGAAAAATATGAGATGGGGAGGCCTGAACCACTCGACATTTGGGACAGAGAGGGTAGACCTTGGTACCAGAGACGTGTCTCTGAGCAAGCAGGTGTCCCCTTCGTAGTCTTGTCAGAGCCGTTTGGCTGCATCTCTTGTGTTTACCCACTAGTGCGGAACAAGGATGTTTGCATGCGTACCATTCGTGGGTAGGAATGGTATCCCTAAAAGTAGCATTGATAGCCATCCGAACTCTAGAGGTCAGTTCTGAGAACGACAGTCTCCAATGATGATATTCTGTAAGCTTCCATCCTTGGCTAACTGATCCGCAACTTCGTTCCCATACACATTAACATGATATGACACCCACTGGAAGACTATGGTACTGGCTTTCAAATTAGTAAGAAGTTGTACTATTTTAGGTGTTGTTATGTCACCATGCCGCCACCACTGGGCCAGATGTTGTATGGAGCTTCGGCTATCACTGAGGGTCCAGATATTAGAGACTATACCCTCAGTAACACAGAAATGCTATTAAGTTCCCTTAGAAAGACGCATAAAGCCCCATTCAGAAAGAAATGTGCAGCCTCTTTATAAGATAAAACCACGAATATCCTGCAATACAATATAAATGGACTCTCAATAAGAGCTGCTGAATTCAAATTTTAGATATTGGAAACTCTCATGATGTACAAGTTATTGCATTAGCCTTGGTAGCCAAGTGGTTCGAGCATTGGCCTTCCGTCCGAAAGGGCTTGGTTCAATTCCCAATGCCACCAAAGACCCACCGAGTACATGCGATATACGTGCTCGTTAAATCTGTGGAATCGAAAGTCCTGTGGTCAGTCGTTGAGCAGTTACCATGGGTGCAATGGTCTAGAGAAAAGTTCCTCCCCTTCCAGATTAATGTCAAAATTGAGGGAGTAGGATTTTCTAGTGGTGCCATCTATTGGGTAGTTAAGAGCAAAGTCGTACTTTCACCTTTGTTGGTGCTCTGGTTAAAACGCAAGACGCATTTTACTGATTTAAATTTGCTTAGCCAAGTCATAGCGAGCTTGGCGAGTCCAAGTGTCATTAGTAACAACAGCAACAAGTTATTGCAATCCAAGAAAGGAAGCTAAAATGATTATTAATTTGAAAAATCGAGGTATAAAGCACACAGCTGAACTAATAGCGAGTTATACCAACGATGGTTGAGGTTCCAATAGCAACTTTATAATTAACATTAATCATTTCAGGAAATGTTTCTTAAAGATCAACATGAAATGATTCAAAGAAAGTAAAATAAAATTAGCCAATTTAAATATACTTCTGGAGAATAGTAAATAAAAAACATTTTAATAAAAAATCATTACAATAGATGGTTTCTTAGAAACCTTATTGAACATATAAAATTATTTTGAAAGTCCTTTTTCAAATACCCTTATTTTTCTAATATATTTGATTATAAAAAGCAAAGATAACAATATTGAAGAACCACTTGTTAATTTTTAGATGATTTTTCCTAATATTTTATGAAACCGTCTGCAATAAAGAACTTATTGTGTGCGCCTTATTTGAAAAACGAAAACAGTATTTTTAAATTACGTAAACACTTCTCTTCGTAGATCCCATTAGACAAGTCAAGCAAACTAAATCTTGATTCATATACTACTTTAAATGTTCACGTTTTCGTAAATTGACTACCTACTTTCGAATAAAAGATATCATTGAGTAGAAATTTTTCTATTTATAATTGTTTATATGCTCAGTTATAGTAACTAACTCTCGCTAAAGCCACTTAACTTGTCTAGTGGTCAGTGTGCCTGACTGCGGATAGGGATGTCCTGGATTCGAATCCCGGTTCGGGCATGGATGTACTTTTTTTCTCTCTCTATCTATCCTGTCTTTGTCTTTTCCTTGTATGAATGAGGTGTGAATGGTTGCCAATCCTATTAAGCGGGTCCCTATGGCATGTGTGTACTGAGGAAGTCAGACTCTACACCAAAATAGGGTTCAGTTGGGAAAGTAAAGCAGCGCACCCCATGTTGCCAACCTAGCTGGCACACGACAACAACAATAACAACTCTCGCTAAAATAATTATATCTTAACTAGAACAATACTGCCATTGGAATAAAAATATAAGGAGTAAAAATAATTAACTAAATTATGAAAACTAGCATTCATTTTTTTCTAAGATTAATTTAAAATTCCTTATAGATTAAGTGAAATAAGTGCTAAGGTTCTCTATGGCCATAAAAATGTTTTGAAAACATTGTTCAATTAATTAAAAAATGAGAAATGAAAAATGTATCATCATTAGGGAAAACACAGGGAGAAAAATAAAGGATTAAATATAATAAATCGTTGTTTCTGTTTTGTAGTTGTTTGGTAGTTTAGAAAATGACTTGCTCAAATTAGCTGCTAAAATTTACTCAGAAAATAAGATAAGAGTCTTATCTCAACTGGACATATTTTAATAGTAGCTTTGAATGCTGTAAAAGTAAAAAAACAGTAAATATTTAAAAAACTTCATAGTTAATTAGCAATTAAAAGAGATCATTATAAAAATGTTGATATTGGAAGCCATTTAACATTCTAAATCACATACTTCAGTAATTAAGTGCATCATAAAGAAGAAGGGCATTCATTAAGTAAGAGCATTTATGATTGTTCCTGTTTATGGATCTTCCCTGGGAAAAATATAATGAATCTTCTCGAAAATAATATAATAAGCTATGAAATGTAAGCAACTGAAACCTAGAGATGGAATTTTAATGACAAACTCTTACTAGTTTTATCATAATAATTTATCAATTTATGGTATAATTTTTTAGTTAAGTTAGATTATTGGATGTTTTTTTGATTTGCTGTAACACAGTGATGTTAGTTAAATAATTAGTGGCAATTCAGCGTGTAAATCAGCTTCATCTCAGTTCAACTCTCACCTGGACGTGGATAATTGCAATGGCTCAAAATCCAGTTTTACATGTAGATTCTGTTTCACTTATTCCTTATGTACAAAACGTTACCCTAGAATGGTTATCAAACCAGTTAGGCTGTTTATCTTTGTAAAAAGAAGCTAAACGCAGTAAATAAATTCATAATTTTGTATCTCAATCAAATATCGATATCTGAATTGACACTCTACTCTCCAACCCAGGGAAAAGGCTCAGAACCTTACGGAAGTCGCGGACGCTCTCTTGGCACGTCATCCTTTTACTGGGTTGGGTATCAAACTCCCTGCTTTACTCTCCTGATATGCCTTTCTCAGCTGAACTGCCTTTACTTCTAGTATTAATTAATAAATACAGCCATATATATATATATATATATATATATATATATATATATATATATATATATATATATATATATATATATATATATATATATATATATATATATATATATATATATATATATATATACAGTGTGATCTTTTTTAAAGTGACAGTGTTCGGAGCGTCCTGTTGCGCGATCTAATATAGCCGAAATGACACCAAACTTGATATGTATACTAATCAAGAAATGGGAAAAAAGATTTCGTAAAAAGTATTAGTTCCAAAAGTCACCGTTAGGGCATTTTGTGGTGCTGCTATAGTTTACAACAACGGGAATTAGCATAAAACACGGGTATCAAAGCAAACAAAATGCAATTGTTGAGGGATGACAGGGCCAGTAATAGGAGCTATAAAAGCAAGTAGTAGACAGCTGATACAAATAATCTCAGCTGAAGTAAACGAAATCCAGTGGCCATACCTCTCACGTTACCGGAACGTGCGTTTCTGTTGGCGAAGTATCAAAATTGTCTATTCTGAAGGACAACATAACAAAGACAGTGCGGAATATTCCTCGTGACATGTTAAGTACGGCTGTGGAGAACGTTGTGCACAGAATGCACGGTGTTATTTCTGTGAAAGGTGTTTACATGGAATGTGGTCTAATTCCTCACCGGGGAAGTTAATTTAGTAAATGAACATTAATAATTTAACTATGTGATTGTTTGTGTTAGTATTTTTCTTTCCTAACATTTTATACATTGTAAAGCGCCATAAAATGCCCTAGTGGTGATTTTTGGTACTAAATTTGTTTTTTAAGGAATTTTCCCCCCATGATTTGATTAGTCTAAATACCAAGTCTGGTGCCATTTCGGATATTAAATCGCACTACAGGACGCTCCAAACACAGTCACTTTAAAAAAGATCACCCTGTACACATATTAATGTGTGTGTATCGTATTATAGTAATCATATTAAAAAACATGCATCAATCTACAACCCAACCCATTCATATTCTTTGAACTTTGCTTACCTATTTCCCCAAGTTTAAGTTTCTCTTTCGAACAAAATTAAAATGATGAAGTCACCTGCGAAATGACAGATTTATCTCTACTTCCATATATACGCCTACGTCTATAGCAAACCTATGTTAAAATATTTAACTCTTCAAAGTTTCTTGAGGTTCATAAGCTCCAGTAATAAAACATAGTCTTTGGCTATTTTCAGCATTGAACCGCAATCTTCCAGAAGAAGAATCCAATCGAGAAAGATGCTTTCACCCATCAGATGACTGCGGTTTCGTGTAAATGCTTATTCAAAGCTGCAAGCGGGAGAAATATATCATCTTTTTAAAATTTAGGAATGCTACGAGAAAATTTTATGGTCAAAGTCGTATTCATAATCAAGCACCAATTTAGAGACTATTTAAACTGCAGATATGTTTCTCATAATTCTGTATGGATGTAAAGGAAAATTCAATATAATTATTAATTAGAATATCTATAATAAATAATAATCTATAATAATTATAATAGTTATAATCAATATAATTGATCTACACTCAACTGAGGGTATGTTGTTTAAAAATAAAATATTGTACAATTTTTCTTGAATGAAAATCGATTGTATATATTGATATTCTACAAAATATAAAAATATATGAAAATGCACTTTTAGGCACTGTATGCCGACAAATGCAAATGCGAAAATTAATAAAAAATTTTATATAATCTTTATATTTTTCTTAAGAAAGTAGGAAATTAATAAGTTTCTAATTTTTGATATAAGTTTAATTACACTGCAAAAAATATGTTTTTGACATCTTTAGTACTTGGAAAACTATAAGTATTAAATTTTAAAAAGATCCCATTGAAAAATGACTGGCTATATCACACTTCTTTTTCACTTGAAAATTATACAAGTTTCCATATTTTGTATCGTACCAAACAGTTTTCTTTATCGCATACTTAAACAATGTAATTACTTTTTGGTTAATAAAATTTGGAATTTGAACATAACATTAATTACGATGACTATTAGAGACATTTTCCTAAGTATCAATGTTATCGGTAATATAAAAACTAGGTAAAATTTATTTGGGAATACATTGTTAAGATATTATTTTTTTTAAGTGAATAGCGAATTTCAAATAAAATCCTATTTATTGGGAATATCAAATGGTTGATTGAAAGGTATGTGATTAAATTTATACAGCTGAAAAGGGCTTCTGATGCCCTAAATTTACTCTGTTAACTAAGTCATCAAATGGAACAATAACTCGTATAATTCATAAGAAATGATAGTGAAATTAACGAATTACTGTTCCATTTGATACTCTGGAATAACCAGTTAATATTTTCTTCAATACACACATATATATGTATATGTACATACATATATATATATATATATATATATATATATATATATATATATATATATATATATATATATATATATATATATATATATATATATATATATATATATATATATATATATATATATGTATATATATATATATACGAGGGTTACTCTGAAATTTTTGAGATACGCGCAGACGGAGAATTTACAAAATAAAAATAACGGTTTAATTTTTAAAGTACAAAGTATTTTAACAGAGAACACGATTTTTTGCTGACTTACTTCAACTTGCTTAGCGTGGAATAAATTTTAAACAGAAGAGAAAATGGAGTTGACGCGAGAACATTTTCGCGCTATGATTTTCTACGATTTCAAAGCAGGATTCAATCAAGAAGAATGCGTTCAACGGTTGCAATTAGCATTGGGTGATGAATCTCCAGCTCGTGCTACTGTATTCAGATGATTTAGAGAATTTAGAAGAGGTTACAATTTTCTTCAGGATGAAGAACACACAGGAAGGCCGCCGTCGGCAGTCATCCCGGATAATGTGTCTGCCATACGAAAAATATATAAATGTTAATGGATGATAATCGCTGTACCCATCAAATGATACAGAAGGAACTTAACATTGGATCCGCAGCCATACACAAAATCATTCATGAAGAATTACATATGAAAAAAGTAGTTTGCCGTTGGGTTCCCCGTAATCTAACTGAGCATCAAAAAGAGGAGCATGTCAGAATCAGTAAAGAAACTCTTAATATGGTGAATGATGGTATGCCACCGCATCATTTATAAAATTGTAACAGATGATGAAACGTACATTCCGTTTTTTGACGTTCCAGCACGTCAAGAAAGCAAAGTATGGGTCTTTGAAGATGATCCCACGCCAACAATGGTGAAAAAATAACGCGCACTGAAAAAAGTGATGTATGCCGTTTTCTTCAGAAGTACGGGATGGGTCAAAGCCATCCAGTTGGAAGGACAGAAGACAGTAACAGCAAACTGGTATACCACTCAATGTCTTCCAGAAATTCTACAAGAACTGAATGTTAGGGGACTAATGCTTCACAATGACAATGCATCTTCACATACAGCCGGATTAACAGTTGAGTTTCTTAAGCAAAAACAAATTAAAGTGATTGAACATCCGCCGTATTCACCTGATCTCGTTATGTGCGACTTTTGGTTGTTCTTTAATCTAAAAAAGAACTTACGTGGACGTCGTTTTCATTCAGAAGAAGAGATTGATGTGGCTATAAATGCATTTTTTTCATCTGTTCGAAGAAATGAATGGCTTGAGGCATTTAATCTATGGAAAATTCGTCTACAGAAGTGCATTGATGCTGGAGGGGACTACTTTGAACACACCTAAAATTTTGTAAGTATAACTTTAAAAACCTAGTTGTATCTCAAAATTTTCAGAGTGACCCTCGTACATATATATATATATATATATACATATATATATATATATATATATATATATATATATATATATATATATATATATATATATATATATATATATATATATATATATATGTACATATATATATATATGTATATATATATGTATATATGTATATACATATATATATATATATATATATATATATATATATATATATATATATATATATATATGTACATATATATATATATGTATATATATATGTATATATGTATATATATGTATATACATATATATATATATATATATATATATATGTATATATATATATATATATATATATATATATATATATATATATATATATATATATATATATATATATATATATATATATATATATATATATATATATATATATATATATATATATATATATATAAAGTTAGCAGCAGAAGAATCATTGTGGATTAGTCGGAGAATTTGAAAAGAATTTATTCCTGTTACCCAAATGTGTAGCAATTCTGTAAACTCATACGTAGACACGGGAGCTACTTTCGAAATTAGAATATTTCATGAATATTTAATGCTAGACTTAAATTTGTAGGGCATGAAGTCTTAATCTGCTCTGAAATTGTACCGCATTGATGACGAAGGAGCTTCAGAATGAGGGAGATAGCTTATTACCTGAGCGAAGGATAATGCACTGCATCGTATTGGCCGCTGCTCAGGCATTCTCGGAATATTTGGATAATGGAATATTTAGGTACAATTGAATTAGCTGCATTTATCCTTATCTGCGGTTGTGTCTTTCAGTGATGTCGAATTGAGGATACAAAATTTTGATGACAACAAAGTTTTTACAGATTTTAATTATAAATAATGCACATTTCTTAAATTTATGGAATAAAGAAAATATATAAAATATTTATATATATAATATTTTTAAGAGGTATTTAAATCTGTTGAATATTTTATAACACTACCAATTTTATTCTTTAAATATCTGTCATAAAATTATAAGAGATCACTAGCTCTAAGAGTATTTATTTTACAAATCTAAAATAAATTCTCTTATCAAGAATTTTTCACTTTTTCAAAGTAAAAGACAGAACTTATAAATGTGTCGTAACAAGAAAGAATATTCTTAAAAAACTAGCCTGTAAATGTTTTGTTCAAATCGTATTTCTAAAACGTGTAAATCTATTTTAAAAAAGAGCATGGGGTTGAATTTTTAGTATGGGAATGAGAGAAGTAAAAAAAAAAAAGAATTATTATCATTACAAAATTTGCTAAAAACTGAAAGCTGAAAAATGTTTACTAAGGAAAAAGATATTAGCACTTTGTAAAACGATTTGAGCAATGAAATTTTTACCGTGACAATTTTGTTCGAGTTGTATTCATCAGTATTTATTTCTGGGAAATATAAAGCAATCTAGAAAAACGTAGAACTTCTCTTTGAAGCTTCCTACATATACTGCAGTTCAATAAATAATTTTAAATTTAATGATTTCTTATGAACTCCTCACAGAAAGCTGATTGCGTTATGTCTGATCCCAGACGTACTCAAGAAACTAAACCTGTTGAATTTAACATATTAAAAATCTTAATGCTATTTAATCCCGAGGATTTCTGATGCTTCTCATCATTTGAAGGCTAGATGCAAAGAATTCATCGGATACTGTATCTACAATTCGGTTCCTAAAACCCATCTTTAAAACCAATTGGAATTGCAACAAAAGGGAAATTATTTTTCCTAGATTTCATTCTAACGAAAAAAGAGCTTTCACGCGGAACTTATTTCACGCTTATTGCTTGTAGGGACTCAACGGAATTCCTTAAGGATTCTGAATAGCTTAGTGAATGATTCAACAGAGGGCGTTGACGTAGAACCACGTGATTCCGTCCGTACAGATTGTGAAAAAGAATTCTTTTCAATCTGTTGGATTGTTAAAGGATTTTCCTACCAATAAAATGCTATACTTCTTGATTTTAAAGAAACTATTTGGAAAGAAAAATACAGAAAGATTTACTGAAGAGTTTTATAGTTCTGCATTTCTTATTGAACGAAAATCCGTTTGAAGGACAACTTAAAGAGAGGCCAATGGCATACACTGTGAAAATCACATATTCTTAGCCGACTGACTTGTCTACTGGTCAACGTGCCTGACTACGGATAAGGAGGTCCTGGGTTCGAATCCCGGTTCGGGCATGGATGTACTTTCTCTCTCTATCTATCCTGTCTTTGACCTTTCCCTAGTATGAATGAGGTGTAAATGGTTGCTTACCCTATAAGCGGGTACATATAGCATGTGTGTAGAGCAAGTCGTACTTTCACCTACATGGTGCCCTGATTAAAACGAAAGACGCTCCCAATCGACTTAATTCGCATAGCATAGCGAGCTTGGCTTGTCCAAGTGTCATTAGTAAACAACAAACATATTCTTAGGAATGTATATGGCAAAGTTACAGAGGAAATGTTTTTAAAAATATTTCTTTAATACTTCAGTTGCTTAGTTTTTAATATTCAAAATATATCTAATGTAACTTTATTTTTATTTTTTATCTGTTATATTCTAATAATATTGTTTCACTTCGGTACATTTTCCTTATTCTGTGAAGAAAAATGATTGTAAATTCAGAATTATTTATTCTTAAATACGCATGATTAATTGTAAATATAAATTTTGATTTCATTTCTCTTAATTTTGATTTGATTGTTTTTATTATTCTCCAGCTATATATTTTATTTTTTATTCTGCTTTTACAAATGGCAGACTTAGCCTTGTGAAAAAAAGTGGCGTCGCTTCCATGTTCGGTTGTTAGCGGGCTTGATACCCTACCCTACTGAAGGCGATCACTCTGAAAAGGGCTTATGCATGGTAAAAATCCGTTAGTTCTAATTTTCCTCTGTTGGTATAGCGTAGGGTAGAGAATGCAAGCTCATATGTCAGTCTCATCACTTGATTGAGATTCAAGATTGCTTTTCAATTGATTGCGTTTAGTAGATTTAGTTGACAAACGGGAAAAATATCGATAACCATTTTAAATATCTGAAATATTTATTACTTCTTTCGAATCTCATGCAGTTAATTGATAAGGAAGCTGAAAAATATTAAATAAAGGAATAATAATTTACTTGCAGAAATAAATTTTGAATAAAATATCAAACATTTCGGATTAATTTAATAAACTTCTTTTAATGAAATGTGCGAGCCATTATTTTCATTCTTAATAAAAAAAGTTAATAAAATGTAAGCCTGAATAACGATAAGTTTTTATATTATTGAGCTAAGGAAAAATTTTTTTGTCTCTTCTTTTTTTCAGAAAATAAATAGAATCAGATAAATTATTCTTTAGAGATTTCGAGGACGTATTGTATCTTTCTTTTACTTGAAGATTTTTTTTATGCAGCGAATAATTATTTTTTCATCATTCATCCTTTTATTTTTCACTTTAATTTTTTCTAATAGACTTAATTACTAGTCTTCATATATCAGTAACAAGATGAATTTATATGAAACTTATTAATTACCTTGTAAATAGGTTCTACAAATTAGGCAAATTAAAAGTATTAAATAAAATCTTAGAACTAACTCATGGAAGTATTAAAAACTTTAATTGCTTAGTTATTGTTTAATAAATTTTAATGTTTGTTTCTTTATAAAAATGAAATATTTAAGCATATTAGTGATTGCTTATAACATTACAAAAGTTTTTCTCAAAAAGTTAACTTTCTTTTTATTGTATTTTTATACATAACTTCGCAGATAGTTTTCTTTTTATGAAAAGTTTCAGAATTGTTATAAATTATAATTGTCAGTGCAATATCTGTAAATAAATTTCTTTCTCTGGAAGTTTCTAAAATAGTCAAAAATGTTATAAATAAATTAATTTGTATAGTTATGAACTTTGTTATAGTCTTTATGTAATTAAATATAAATTAAATAAAGTTATAGATCAATAAGCATGTGTTCATAATTAATTAGTTTTTGCTGTTTTGAATAATATTTAATTCTTATTAAAATGCTTGTTTTTCTACCCCAATAGAAAATAATATTTTAATTTAAAATGAGGAATTTAATTACTTTTCTTTTTATCTAAATAATACAATTCTTTGCAATATTATTCTTTTTATCTACTTATATACATATTGCAAAAATATAATATGTTGTATTTAGTTGCAAATAAAGAATGTTTTATGTAACTTAATTTAGCAAGTAAAATATCTTTTGCCAATGTTCATTAAAAATAAAAATTTTGATCTTAATCTTTGATATTTATTAAAAAATAAATTTACCGATTGAAGCCTAAATTTACATTTAAATAATTTTAAGGGTTATTTCAATTATGAATATAGCAATTCCACTTTGTAAGAAATTTCAATAAGAATCTATTGATCTATAATTTAAATTTTCAATGTAGTCACATTAAAAATTAAAAAAATATAAGCTATTTTTTACAAGATTTCTTGAATTATTGTTAGAATATTTTATACCAATAGCTTAAAGTTCATCCTTTAATGATAATGCTTCATAAATAAGATTAAATATAATGTTAAAATATAACTAAAAAGAAACAACAACACTGTAAATCTGATTAAATTATTAAGTGTGGCTATGTGTAAGTTATCTGCTAAAAGCAATTTTTAATCTTTCCTTTTTTCAAAATTTTATATGACAATTTAAATGCATATCATGCTTTTTCTTAACGTAGTACATTTATGATTATTTTAGTTAAAGAATAATTGGTACTTACGTATTATCGCAACCATGCCAACCTTCGGAATAACTTGCCAAATTGGCAACCCCAATGTTGTACGTGTCTAAGGCGCTGAATTGGCAACCATTTACTTCCTTTCAAATTTCCCCGCTTGCCACCTTTTTAGCCTAACCGTTCGTTGAAAATGGCCAGCTCGAATTCTAAAATGGGAATCTGGGATTTACCGAATTCTGAAAAAGATGCCGTTACACTTTTACAGAAATATATCATTTATTAGACGTTAGGAAATGTACCAACTCTCACTCGATGAAGCTTTATTTTGGAAAACAGATTTTTCAGAAGTGCAACGTTGCAACCTGTAATCAACACGCGGGAATAAGAAGTGGTAATTAGTTTAAGGGAAGCCGCGTATCCCGTTATTAACAGCAGTAAGATTCATGCATTGCTGGTGCAAAGAATTAACAACAGTCAAATTTTGTGACGAAGAACTTAATTTAGCTGACAAAACAGTCATAGACTGGAATAATTAAATGAGACAGATTTGTGTTCTCCACATGGAAAGCAAAGAAAGAACGAAAATAGGTGGACCTGGCCGCATTGTGGAAATAGATGAAAGCTTGTTCACGAAAAGGAGAAATGATTCGGGTCCAATATTGCCAGGGCAATGGAATTTTTGGCAGCGTCTGTCGATAGACCAAACAAGCATTTTTAACAACCATTCTTAATAGAACTGCAGCCTCGCTTTTCCAGAAAATTGTCGAAAACATTGAGGAATGGAGTACACTTTATTCTGACAGTTGGAGAACGTATCAGACTGATCATTTGGCACTCACTGGATTTAATCATTTCAGAGTAAATCACAAATACAATTTTGTCGACTCCAAAACGGATGCGCATATCCAAACAATCGAAAAGTGTGGGGTTCCACGAAATGGAGAAAACAAGTTGACAACGGGGGTACAACAAGGCACCATCTTGAGTCTTACTTGGCAGAATTAATGTGGCGACAAGATCAAGAAAACGATAAAAAAATTGTTTTGATTCTATTTTAAAAACCATTTCGCAATATTTTCCACCAAAATGTAATTGATGTATCGTTAAATAAAGGTATAAGAATTATACAGATAAAAAAATTACTTATAATTTTACTTCATATATTATTTATTTTTTCTTTCATACTGTTTCCATCACATTGTACTTTTCAACAACGATCTCCATGTCCCATCAGCGTATTCCGTTTTTAGTATTGTCCCGATCTTATATAATGCCTCTTTTATATAATAAGGTTGCGATATACTTAAGTACCGTATAATGTATCATGAAGTCTATGCCACAGAAAGTAGTATTGATATATGTATTAAATAATTTATTTTAAAAACTGCTACAGTTTTATCTTGAAGTTAAATATTAAGGACGAATATATTATAAATAAAAATAAAAACAAAGAAGGGGAAACAAAGTGTTAAAGGAAATATGGAAAACAAAGAAATCAAATTGAACCCAAATTTGTATAACACAAGATCATTTCGGTCATCTGTCTAGCTTATTTTAACATAATAACATAAAAAAGGCTTTCTTATGTTTCAAAAGAGTAAACTATTAGGTAAAGAGTTGCTTTTAGGCAAGTCAAAAGTGTATTTTTACTTTAGCATGAAGCATGTATCGTATTTAAATGCCGACGCACAATTAATTGTTAACATTCATTCTATGTTGTTTTATGGCACTTACTTTATTAGCTTTTGTTCTATAATCAATAATTCCAGTTTTACAAATGAGATCAAGGATGGAATTCTTTTTGTTGTTTCCAATCCCCGTGATCAGCAAATCTAAATCAGACCCATGAGTGTCACCCTAAAACCTGGGGCCTGAGCAGCTACCAGGCGCGTCGGTAGGCGGTGGATCACCGAACGTCCTGTAGGAATGACAGGATAGCCTTGAATATAGAATCAGAGGCCGCGAACCAGCTCCCGTAAACCCTGGTGTTATGCGATCCGTGCCTAGGGCTAATTGGCACCGCGGTATTGGTGTCTTAACGGAGCCTCTAGTTGCCTGGCGAATTTCTAGAGTAATTTGCCTTGCCCAGTAACTCAGGCAATGCTGGGTGGACTTATATTTCCTGAGCTTATAAATTTTTATCTTGTGGTTGAAAAGACACCAGAAATAACAATCCTTTCTGCATCTGCAGGTGATGCCTCTGAAGTTGACCTTGCTGAAAAAGACAAGTGAACTCAGAGGCTGTCTTGTAAAGGGGCAGTAATGAATCCTTCACTTGAGGTAGAAATGACCTCCAAACCATCTTCTGGTGAAAGTCAGGAAGCTATCCCTAGTATGGCTGACTCTCTGACCAGATGGGACTGTTTCAGCAAGACTCTATCTGCTGGAAATGTCATACGCAAGAGGAAACGGCAGAGCATATCATTTATGAATGTGAGGCTCTTGCCCTCCCTAGATTAACTTCTTTAGGCATCATCCATACTAGAGAGTTACACCTAGACTCCATGAAAGGGTTATCGGACTTTATTAATAAAGTGGGTGACCCGAGCAACTGGAACTAGGAAACATTGGGTTTGGAGTTAATGGTACAAAATGCTGATAAAAGCAGAGGTGCCCAATGACACACAAACCTAATTCTAAGAAGAAGAAGAAGTCACCCTAAAAAGCACCAGAAGGGGGTCCCGAATCAGGTTGTGCTTGGTAAGCCCCAAACAAGATAAAATGTGGTCAGGAGAGGACTGCACCAAAGAACACTGGGTGCAGGTCTCGAAATGTTTGTTACCACCTACGAGAGTCATGGAAAGCAGATGGCCGCTAAGAAATCGTGCAAGTGCAGATTGATCGCGTCTACTGCAGTCCCGAGCCAAGGAACCACCAGGACACCTCACCTAGTACCAAGGATGCACAGTTAATCATGGGTGGGGTAAGAGGCAGCTTCTATGGTCAGAGGATCTGGAGCACCAGCGGCAGAAGTCTGACTTAGCTCCGGTGCCTACAGACTTGAGCTGGGCACAGTGGAGTGGCCTTCACGCCTTGGGTGACCCCACCAGGAGAATACACTCCCTACGTACTTCGCCCACTCGCCCAGTGGCACCCCCTCGACACAGTGTTGCAACCTGTTGGACTTGAGGGGGAATTATTTCTTTATAAGTATACGTAAGTGCGTACGCACTCGCAGTTTTTCTTCTTTATATACCATTTATCTGGTTACACTCAAAATGCTTAAGAATTTTACGTCAAAAGGTATCAGGATTTCTTTACTTTTTCAACCAGTGTCCATGTTTCAGCTTGAATATGCGAAAATAGGCCTCATTAAATTTCTGTATAATGTTTATTTCTTTGTTCTTTCAATGAAATTGAATTTAAAGCACAAAAAATATAAGTTAGCACTAGCAATTGTGACATGGATTTCAGCAGATATATTATTTTGTATACTAATTTTAGAAATGAGATATATGAAATTTGCGGTTTCAAAAGTTTACAACTACTTGATTTTAAGTTCCCATTCTGATTTTATATTTGGTTTTAGTTTATAATAAATATTTGGTTTTAGTTTATAATAAATTAAGATATTCATTTTGTGGTTTTAATTTCTAAAGAAATTAATGCCTGTTTAAATGCTTCAGATATTCTAGTTATTTTATCGATATCACATTTAAAATGCAAGAATCTGAAAATATTGGTTGAATATAGTTCCTTTGTATTTAGCAGTTTAAATTGGCATCGCAAATTGTCTTCCGAAGTGGAAAATTAAAGAAAAGACAAACCTGGTCTTAATTCCTTGTTTTAGTCCGATCATGATTGGGATTGGTCCTGAAATGTCTTTCATTTTAACTCTTGCCTTGGTTTGAATTAAATTTAAAGCTGAAAGATTAATGAATTTTTCAAGAATAAAAATTAAGCTCTATTATATTGTAACGTGAACCAGGGGTAAATTTTTACCTTAAATAAGTAAAATAAATGTAATAATGCGAAACAATCACAAAAGTGTAGAAACATTGTTATTTGAATTAGTGCAATATTTGTTTTATAACTTACTTGCTCTAAATCCTTAGACAAAAAGTCTCTTGATAATCAGGTATAAAGCATTGTGAAAAATACTGACATTCACTTGTGATCCTGATATTTTTTAAAGAATATAAAATGAATGCTAAGTTTACCTCTGTATTTATTTCCACTCTAATGAAGCAGACTTCTGGCTACTAATAAAATCATTGTCATTATTAAACCCCTACTTTTGTCCGGAACACAAGGACTTACTTTTCTGCAAATTGTGCACATATCTTGAATGCTATTCAAATATACATTATTTAAAAACCAATCTAAGTTGTTATAGTAATGTATTCACTATCAAGGAAAAGCTCTTACTTATCTCCAAATGTTTTTAGGCAAAGATCAATGAGTACACAATAAGCTTTGTTTGCAATTAAAAGCAATAATGAGTACGCACTGTCAATTTTTAAGCAGCAAAAGTGTAAATAAGTATCAGAATTTCATTTCGATCTTTATATAAACTTTTCTATTTTTTTAAAACCGAATTTAAAAAGATAAAATATTTTATATGAAATTTTAGTTTCCATTATTAAGACAAACGTACATTAAAAATTAGATTTAAAAATTGTTTCATATAGTTAAATTTTAGTTAATACATGCATTTGTAAAAATTTGTTCAAAAACTCATGAATGTCTACTGTAAATGTACCTCCCACTCATTTCTTTCACACCCACGCAATTACTTTCACGCCAATATATTTGCAATTACAATAAGAAACAAATGAGGGTTGTATAGTTTCAATTACACCCACGTTTCTAAAAAAGTTAGTTTATATATATAGTTTATTTGCTTAATTATTAAACAATATGAATCCCTCAAAGAAAACTATTCTGCGCCTGATGAAAAGTAACTTAAACTATAATTGCAACAAGTAAAAATGTCAACTAAATTAGAAATGAATTGATTTATACTATTAAGAATGATGACACGTTTATTTTATTTTGAAATAGCAAAAAATATTAGCTATTTGGATTTTATAATTCAAAATAATTTATTCATAAAAATTAATAAATTAGAAAAATTAAATTTATTTTCCTTTACTGAACTTCTATATATTCAAAATAATTACTAAAAATGTCTAGTTACAAAAGTAATAAAGGTTCCCAATTCAAAAAATTGGAATTATATATATATATATATATATATATATATATATATATATATATATATATATATATATATATATATATATATATATATATATATATATATATATATATAATGCCGGCTTATATTTAAATATTTCTAAGGACTTCTCAAAAATTACAGTTTCTTCCATTTTTTTAACTATAAAGTAATAGTTAATTTCATCCCAGTTGAGATCACAATTTTCACTAGTTTAAGATACCCATGACATTACATAATGTTTCATCTACGTCATACGAAATTGATTACAACATCGTATAGATACATAAATCCGACTTGTATCTATGAACTTGCTGCCTGCCTTCAACTCGCATTCTTCTTACGGCAGTAAACAAGGCGAAGTTTAGCATCGAATGTCTGAGTGTCATCGACAATGAAAAAATTTTGGTGATTTTTACCAGGTATAAAGAAGTATTTTTAATTATAATTTTTTTTCCGTTTGTAAAAGTTTTCAAAAAATCATGGAAATTACCTGTCGTCCTACATAGTTTCCAAATTTTAAATTCTTTAGAAGTATTGTTTCTAAAATTTCCTAAAATTGTTATCGTTTTTAAATTGTGTCTTGGATCGATTCATGTTTTCTTACATGGATCACACCAACATCTCTTGAGTCTTTTTACTGTCTCTTGAAATCCGTTAAAGATTTTCTAGTTTTCTCTTTTTTTCGATTTTTGATTTGATGGGTATTTTGTACACAAAACATTGATTTTTACGACTATTCGAAACCGCTATTCCAGAAGTCCTTTCGAATCACTTTGAGACAAATGCTCTTAACAATAGTCGAATTGACTTGGACATGACACCACTCATATCGAGTAGTGATTCCATGGCTTTAATTGGTTGCTATGAAAATTTTAGGGCCGAGGTAGCCTAGTGGTTTGAGTATCGGCCTGCCATTCGGAAGGATGGGGTTCGATTCCCAATGCCGCCAAAGACCCACCGAATACATGCGATATACGTGCTCGTTAAATCTGTGGAATCGATAGTCCGGTCGTTCGGTCGTTGAGCAGTTAGCATAGGTGCAATGGTCTGGAGAAATTTCCTCCCCCTTCAGATCAATGCCAAAATTAAGGGAGTAAATCCTCTGGTGCTGCCATCTATCGGTGGATTTGAAAAGCAAAAGTCGTACTTTCATCTTCATGGTGCTCTGATTAAAAACCGAAAGACACTCTTAATTGACTTAAATTCGTATAGCCAAGGTATAGAGAGCTTGGCTTGTCCAAGTGTCATTAGTAACAACAACAACAACATAAAAATTTAAAATACTGTCGAAGCTCATTTTTTAATGAGACGATTTCTTACATAAAAAGTAAAGCGGTTTGAGAATCCGTCTTCTTTTGATTCAAGCCATTAACATGCTGACAATAGAACAGAAAAAAACGCAAAATGAAAAATAAATGACAAAACATCCACTTTTTGGTTAGTTTGAATCGGCATAGATGATTTCAATTTTTCTAATTTTTGTGTCTTAAATACCCTTAATACAATTACCGTTAAAATTTACAGAAATTTTTGACCGTTTTGGTGATCATAGATTCCTACATATATAAAAAGTCTCTTTCCATCTTACTTTCTGATCATGCTTTAATATTTGCCTGTAAAAATAAAACTATATTCTTTATGTTTTTAAAAATTATTGATAACTTTCATTTGTTTTGAATTTTGCATCCTATTTCTATTTTCTCGGAATAAAATAAGCTAAAAAATGAAACTTTTCACTATATAAACTTTTGAAAGCACATTTGCTCGATATTATATGTATGTAGTTAATAGTATATTTTACAAAATTAATTATCAAATATTAGATGGAGAATAACATACATAAAAAGCAAGGAAAAATATCAAAGAAAGATAGATATAAAATGGAACGAAGTACCGACATGGCCAGCTTCGTCAGGGGGTGTTGACCACATTGGCACAAATTATGGACTTTCTGTACTTGCCCAAGACATAGTCTTAAAGAAGTCAGTACACCTCAAGCCACACCAAAGATGATGTCTCTAAGATGATGTCAGATAGTTATTTGATATTCACATTTGTAAATATGTAAATAGTACTTTTTTGTTATTTCACAAATCGTTATTAAACAATTTATACTTCATCGGTCATTATTGGAAATAGTGACGCAATGGAACCCCCCTCCCATATATATGTATATATATATACCAAAGATATTTAAATACGGGTCTTTCTTGAATTAACTACACACACACATTATATATATATGTATATATATGCATATATATATATATATATATATATATATATATATATATATATATATATATATATATATATATATATATATATATATATATATATATATATATATATATATATATATATAAATACCAAAGATGTATAAACATGGTTCTTTCTTGAATTAATTACACACAAACATAAATGTGAGTGTGCATATATATAAATATATATACCAAAGATGTATGAATATGGCTCTTTCTTGAATAATTACACACACACACACACACACACACACACACACACACACACACACACACTACACACACACACACACACACACACACACACACACACATATGTATGTGTAAATCGTATGTATATTCTCTCTATCGTATCTTGTAAATAATTACCACGATTAAAAAGTTTATTATGTTTATTATTATAAGTAGTGTTAAATTTGTTCGTGTGTGTACAAAACCAAATCAATATTTTTTTTAAAAAGAATTTTGCAGCTTCTTTTTAAAACGTTAAAGTATTTGTAATTATTTATTAAAATTTTTAATTTTCAGTTAAACTAATTAAAACATAATATTTTATGATAAATAAAATTAAATAAATCAAATGGAAAAAGTTTTTCAAACTGAATGAATGTTTTCATGAGAATGGAGGTATAATTGATTCATAAATAATCACTAAAATATACGTCACAAAGTGTTTTTTACACAGAAATCGGCCATCGAATGAAGAAACGAATTACAGAAGTAAAATAATATGGACACTATGAATAAAAAGTATGCACCATATATAGATTTACAACCGGCACTCCCATCTCAACAAAACATTATACGTATATTAGACTGAAACATCTCCATAATAAGATTGTACCCAGTCCCTTTCAATAATACAAGAGAGCAATATATACAAAACATAAAGTTTGGGAAGTAAGATTTATTAGAATATCCATATTAAAGTGCTTCATATTGCCTAAATTAAATGCAAAAACAATATACAGTGATTGGTCGGCGATATTGCTTTCAGGGAAGAAAAATAATAGTTTAGACCATTCGAAAAAGAACATCTTTTGCATTCACTTGGTAGCATAACTAATGTTACAAGTATATCTCGTATTTGCTTAGACATCCAATATTTAAATTTTAATATAAAAATTTGAGACAAATATAGTTTGTAAATGTGAATTATAAGAATAAAATACAAATGGCTGACTGAAAATCGTTCATGAACAACTGGATTAATTTTTGTGTTGATAAATTTCCTGCGCTTGGGTAAAAGTAAGTAATTCAAGCTGATATACAGAAAGTTATTCTTACATTAATTATTGATCAGTTTTTTAAGTTTAATTAAATTTTGAAATGATTTTTGGTACTTTTCCATTTTGCCGGCGCAGGCGATAAAGTCGCCAAAAATGATACAACCAGCGCTGGAGAGAATATATCTTCGCTGGTAACCTCTTACTACTACGTTTCAAAAACATGTGATGGCGTTTTACTGTTCGACCCTTTTTTTCCATTTCATAATTCATAATTTTATGCTATGTTGCTATATATACAAATTTAATAATTTCATAAAATCTCTCTAGAAAAAATCGGATTTTAAAAATATATGTTAAAAAATAATAATCGTAACAAGTTCACATAAAAAATATTTATAATAAATAATAAGATTTTGAAATAGGCATCACCCGATAAATTGTAATCTAATATAATAAGTAAATAAATTGAAGCTCTGGCACCCATCATTCCACGCATAGCGTGAACACGAGAACAACAATTAAATATATAAATTTAAAAATATTTTATGTAAAACAACATCATTTAAAATTTTTTATGTGTATACTGCGTGTTTTCGCCAATTGGCGACTTAATTTTCGCTTGGCGAGATTTGCGCCGGCGAAATGGAAAAGTACCTGATCTTTTTTACTTAAATATAATTCAGTGTATAATGTAATATGCTTTTATCACATATCGCTTATTTATTGTACGTATGCAAAAATCTCTTTTTGGTAATAGTTAATGATGAATTTCTTTTAGCTTCTGAAAAATTAATATTATTACTATAGGTCCAATAAGTGTGTTCAATTGATTAATTTCTCTGATGTCTGTTAATCGTAACATCGTCAAGGCATTTTCATATTACTGTTATGTACGCAATTGCATACGTGCGTGACTATTGTGGGAATTAAGATGGACGATTAACAGGGGCTTAAAATGATTCATATCATTAGCAAATACGTATACTTATCTTAATTGCGTACTTACAGCATTATTGAGTGTACACAGGTTTTTTGAAAAAATGTAACTAAGGATAGTTGATGATCATGGAACATTTCATTTCACTCTGTATCAAAAACTGTTTACAAAATTATTGATTAGACTATACTTCAGGGTGCCCCTTGAATTCTCGCCAAGTTGGATGATGTTGTTCAATTTATGAAACCTAAACGTTATTCTGAAATGTATTCACGGTTGTGATTGGTTTTCTTCTCAGGATAAATGTAAACAATATCTGTAGGTGCTATTAGAGAATTCTGTATACCTCAAAGTGAGGATGTTCCAGCAAAATAAAATGAGTACATTCTTTTCTTTTTTTATGTGCTTACTGCATTATTTTTGAAATTTCATTGTGTTTTGACCGTCATTACTGTTTGAACAGTGTCCCGTGCGAACAGGATTGGTGCCAAACAAAAATCGCCAATCTCACCAAGGGGCACCCTCAAATATATTTTTACCACATATTTTACCACCAATTTAAGCAATTTTTGGCAAAACACCATCAAGCTTGAATGCGCTACTTTTAATACTGAACAAGATTACCTTTGAAATCAGATCCCGAATCTAAAGCTTGATTTAGTTGTCTAAAAAGATTGCATTATTATTTTATAAATTCAATAACACGCAGATTATCTTAATTTGCGTGGTAACAAGGTTGATTATATGAACAGGTTATAAATATGAATCTTAATCCTACCAAAATTTATGAAAGATGTTAAGTATATTAGATTATAAGAGTGGCATACGTATGCATACGGGACATGAAATAGTATTTGGCAGACTTCCATTGCCCAGTGGTGAAAACATAACTTTCGTGTGAAATAATTGATTCATATCTGACGCAGACGAAGACATGGTGAACTAATTAAAAATTTCTTAACTCTGAAGTTCTTTCAGAAAAGTGTTTTGGTGTAGAAAAGTGGCTACCAGCTCGGATGAGAACTTTGTCCTTTGATTAAAGTTCAAAACTTTTTAAGCTGTTAACTCAGTTAATGACTTTTGTCATGCAAAATAAGCAGTGAGAAAAATATTTCAACAACCTAAACCTAGCCTTTCATTTGGAAATTCTAGCTCGATAAAATAAAAAAAAGGGCAGAGGTGCCGTATAATCCATGATTCCAAATTCTGAATTTTTTTGGCGATGAAGAAATGTTGCCAAGATGACATATCGTGACGTGCGCTATGACGTTAATACTAGATGTTACCAAAATAGAATTTTCTGCATAATTCTGATAGGTCTCTATATGTATGGATAATAAAAACGAGGTTGCGAGATACATAATAAAATCCGACAAAAAATCGCCAATCTCCGAATTTGGAATCATGGATTATACTGCACTTGTGCCAAAACAAGTAGTTAAGTGACGAAATTTATATTCAAATACATATTATATTAGTCTAATGTAATGTTTCATTGAAAGTAATGTTTCATTGAAAAAGATCCAAATTCATGAGCGCATAACTCTTGACAGTTGTTTCATTTATTTAAAATTTATATCAGCAATTTAAAACTTTAAGAATCGTGTAAAAAAAGTGCAAAATGTTTTTTAATCGAAATACCGTTTTAAGAATTTAGAATGTATACGTATTTGAGTAAAATCAGATTAAATGCAGAAAATTATATTTTCTTATGGGAAGCAACAATGCTTTTTTTAATAAATTGAAGATTTAAATTTCTACAGGAAGAAAATATAATTAGAATCAATTAAAATATATTTTCTTTAAAAAAACAATTAGTCTTTTTTTCTCTGGCCATAACAATTTTCTGTTGAAAATATTTTGCTTACATGATATTTCTTCTTTCCTTAACACATAAAACAACTATTTTTCCCAAACCGTGGAAATACCGTTGAAAATTAATCTCACACACAAAGATCTCTGTTTATTCAATACAACAATTTGCTTTATTTTTTTTCATAGGATTTTATGTTGTTTGAATATTTATACGCATATGAGAAACGCAGTGTAAATAATGCTGTTTTGCCAGGATACAATAAAAAAAGAGGCGTTTTGGGGGATTTTGCTGAAAGTCTTTGGAGTGAAAACATTCTTTTGTAAAATTAAGTGTTTATTTTTCTCATAAAAATTTCGCTGCGCAACTCCTAAAGATTTGTGTCTTTTTTCGATTGTTTATGCACCACGCTATAAAGATAAAATCGGAAATTCAGTTGAGCAAGGAAAATTATGCAGCAGTCGGTGCAAGTGGTGATAAAGAAAAATAAATCTGAATTGTAGTTTTCTTAAAATATCATTTTAAATGAAAATTCATTAAAAATAACAGATTTTAATAAATTAATTTTTTTTATCTTCATGTCAACTCATGTTTTTATAATAGTGAAATTCAGAAAACGTTATATTGTTAAATCGAAATTCATAGAAAAATTCTATTCAAAGGTTATATATATATATATATATATATATATATATATATATATATATATATATATATATATATATATATATATATATATATATATATATAGTATATATATATACAGGAACTACGGAAAAAATGGTGCCTACCGGAGCTTAGTCCTGACCGTGGTATCACCTCTACCATCACCAGAATGCTGACTGGGAACATGAGGGGTATGAAAATCATGCCCGATGGATCTAGAACATACGCAGAATGCAGGCACTGCACAGGAGTTCAGCTAGATCCGAGGCAACTCTTCAACTGCATCTCTGTTGCCTCGAACCTCTTCAGCATCGACCCCAACTGCTGCCATGACGCCCTCTAAACCGAAAAAGCTGAAGATGTGGCCAGGGCAATGTTAAATGCCTTGGGTCCCATATGACTTGTCTTTTTTACCGTTTCTTTTTTTCTTTTTGCACTTGTCACACGACAACAACAAAGAGAAAGGACTTGTCTGATTTTGAAAGTACATTGTTTTCCTAACAATTTTATTTTTGTGCAATTATTAATGAATATTTAATTATATGTTAAATGCTTAAACGCCCAACAATATGATCAGTGCTAATTTGATTTAATACTTCCGAGGTATAGGATCTCTTTAAAATAAATAAAACAAATAGTTACCTCAAATAATAATTATGCCATTACGTCATAGTTGAGTAATTTAATTAGTTATATATGCGCTTAATTAAAATTTCAGACGTTTTAAGAATTATTTAATGTATTGTAATATAAAACACCAACAAAACTAATATAAGCAAGCACTAACTAAACTCACTAACCTAAGCCTGTTGAAGAAAGAATATATCACATCAAAGGATATTGGAAAGTTATAAAACAGTTTTAACTAGTTGTATTAAACAGTTTAGATTTGAAATTGTATCATGTAAAAAAGGCCCTTAAAATGCTGCAGATATTTAAGGTGGAAAATAAAATTATACTACACCTGGCCATGAAAACTTTTACGTAAAGAAAGGATGAAAAAGTAGAAGGATATTCATTCGACACGTCCATTATAATAGGAGAACTAGATAAGTAATTTTTCATAAAATTTGGTAGCATTGATCCCGAAAATTCAAATCTAAAAAAACTTTTCTTCTTGTCAGCAGTCTTATCGACTTTATTTACTTATGTCTTTGGCTAGGCAGTCGAAAAGTGATCAATGTATATACACTCTGCATCATATAGCAGTCTATGCACCTTAAATCCTATAATATATTTCATAGGCTGTAACGATTGGTGATTGAATGTATATCAGTCATTGGTAACCATTGATGTTTTATTTAGTGCGATGAATGAAATGTTGTAATAAGTAAAATAGTCGAGTACGTTTTGTACAAAAGAAACTCGCGATAGTATGAGCAATAGCGTCCGCAGCGTCAGTTTTCAACAGGATAATGTCCCTTCATTATCCTGTTGGAATCCGACGCTGCGAAATCCATGGAGATAAGGCAGAATCACGAGGGAATAAAATTGCAATCAGGGCTATTGAAAGTGACAGTAATAAGGACAAAGATGATCATGATGGGTCATCTTCCTGGAATAGATGAACGTATCACCTATTAGATATTAGCCCCGTGTGTTAATATCGAATAGATGGCTTTTCTTCTACTTCTTCTTCTGCTTCTTAGAGTTGGGTTTGTATGTCATTGGGCACCTCTGCTTTTATCAGCATTTTGTACTATTAACTCCAAACCCAATGTTTCCTAGTCCCAGTTGCTGAGGTCACCCACTTTATTAATAAAGTCCGATAACCCTTTCATGGAGTCTAGGATTAACTCTCTAGTATGGATGATGCCTAAAGAAGTTCATCTAGGGAGGGGGGGGCAAGAGCCTCGAATTCGTAAGTGATATGCTTGGCCGTTTCCTCTTGCGTATGACATTTCCGGCAGATAAGGTCTTGCTGAAACAGTCCCATTTTATGGAGGTGTTTTCTGAAATAGCAGTGCCCAGTTATGAAGCCTACGATTAAGCGTATCTTCTGCCTAGAGCATCTTAGAATTTCAGAGGCAATCCTTGCTGATGATCCACAGACCATACTTTTAGCGTGGGTTTGACCAGGAGTGTTGAGCCAAGCTTCATCCATCTTCCGTTTTTCCCACCGAAGAACATTGGTTTTTTCGGTCTTCAAATGGATCCCACAAAAAGGTTACGCACCGATGGGAGCAAAAGTCGATCCTTGTTTCGCAAGTTCATCAGCCCTTTCATTACCTTCGATACCTTTGTGCCCTGGCACCCATATAAGGGTCACCTTGTTTCTAGTTGCCAGTTCTGTAAGAAGGTTTCTACATTCCAAAATCATTTTAGGCTTGATTTCGAAAGTATTGAGCACTTTTAAGCGACTTGACTGTCACTAAAAATGAGAATCCGCTTACCGTGGTAGCCCTTCCTCATATTTAGTCGCAGACAGTGGATAGTGGCCAAAACTTCTGCCTGGAAGACCGTAGCGTATCGCCAAAGGCTTACAGATAGGCTGGTTCTTGGTGACACGCTACATACTCCCTGTCTTGAGAGGCTGTTTTTCAGTGATCCATCTGTGTACCAGATTAGATCTCCTGTTTTAATTTCAAACATGTTATTGTTCCCTTCGTCTCTAGTTGGAAAAACTATTTCAAATGTCCTTTCAAACATGTATGACTTTTCCATGATGTCCGAGGGCATCAGGAAAGTAGGATTTTGAATCACCTAGTTTCCAAGATAGATACCTTTTACACCATACTGCCAAATATAAATGTTCTTCTCGTGCTATGCTTTGCACAAAATAGATGATATGAAAAAAAATCCTCATTAAGTTTTTTCGTTGTCACATTATTTAAAGCATCTTTGTCTGCTATCTCGAGTCAAAAGCAACAATAGCCATGATAAAATGACAATGACCCTGTTTCTAGACGTTTTTCACGTGAGGTTATTGTAATTTGTCCCATCGTGTTTCTACTTTTGCCGAATAAGTAATAAACATAACCTACCGAGTCAAAATTTTGAATTATCGACAATTGATGAAGTTGACACTTATGATTTTTAAATCAAGCCACATGAACAAAAGGAACATGGGACTCTGAAGAAAACTTATATGAATCTTCTGAGAATGAAGGAGTCATTTATCGAACATACCATCAGTCATGGAAGAAACGCCTTTTCTCATAAAGCTAAAAAGAGTTGTTCACACACATTGAGAAAAATTTAAAAATATTTATGGCGATTGTATTTTATATTCTAAAATTAGAGTTAAAATTTTAAAAAATATTATCTCTCAAAGAACATTTTCATTTAATATTTAATCCAATGTATTAAATACTCTGGAACCTTACTTATTAAGATAGTAATAACAATATGAAAAAAATCCAATGATTCTGAGCCAATTAATGTAAAAACTACACGCGTATTGTTTGGTTGATTAAATAAAAATGCTTATACTCCAATGAATTTAGAAAATCTTTAGAAAAGAATGCAATTATTGAATAAAAATTTCAATAGGTGTATCAGAGAAAACACTTTTTGAATAAATAAAATAATTATTCGTGGAGATAATAATCCCATGTTAAGAAAATATAATTTTTTTAAAGTAGAAAAGGATTAATATTCATATTCCAAGACTACATTTCTGCTACTCAATATATCACAATATTATGTGAAGGAATAAAAAATAATGTCACTAAATTTCTGTATATTTGGAATCTTAGGGAAAATAAATTTAATTTTTCATTAGTAACATAAGTGACTTAGGAAAAAATTCAATAACTTAGGAAAAACATTGACCAAAAACTTACCGATAAACCGCGGATTGATATTAATACACGAGCAGTAAAGTTTTTCAATTATTCCTGTGACAGCGATAGAGTTAAGAAAAAAAGATCAACTGCACATATGTGTGACTTTTTATTGGCTGTTAGAGAAAGATATTAATTCTCTCAACATGGGAATAATCAGATTTCTCTTATAAAATGTGAACAATTCAACTGAAAATATATGAGGGAGAATAATTAATGTTTCTTAAGAATAAATACCTCATTACACTTTTGTTCAAATAATTTCATTTATATTGTTAGAAAATACCAGAGTAGTCTTCATGTAAATTTCTCTTTTTTTGCCAAGCTCGTCAAACGAGAAGGACTGAACCTCGCAATGAATAATTTATGGTAACCCTAAGAAAAGCTAAAACACGTAACTGGTACGTTTTAAGTTTTTTTTCCAACGGCGGGCACTTGAGGGTTGAACCCTATGCCACAACAAGGCCAGAAACTGCTACTCATGTGTCGTTACCCAGCGGGCACCTGTGAACCAAGTCACGGAGGCGAGTAGCGTTGCCCGCGTCATACCACCACATACCCGTTTATAGTGTGGGCCACATTCATAAATCATCACAGAAGAAAGGACCGAGAGAGAACAGAGAAGGAAAGTAACATCCATGCCCGAACCGGGATTCGAACGCAGGACCCACAGCTCAGGAGTCAGGAGCGCTAACCACTCAGCCATCGGTCGGCGGTATGTTTTAAGTAAAGTTACCAATTTGATGATACTAGGCAAAGTAAGCATTTTCCAGCTGAGATTTTCCTGGAATTTTTTGGAAGGCAATCAAAGTTTATGCATACTCTTTTGGCTTCCACATGAAGTTAGCATGATTTTGAAAGATTCATTGAGATTGAAATATAAAAACTGTATCATAGATTGTTTTGCTTCGAAGCTGTACTTATTTTTTTAGTCTTAAATCTATTGAAATATAGGTTTTAGCGGTGAATAGAGTCTAGAGCAATCATGTGAAAGGGAAAACTTACAGCAACTAGTTTTTACTTATATCACTTTATGAATTACTGGTGAATTAAAGGTAAATATTTACTTTCTGCAAGATTTCCTTATTTCAAATTTGTGAACAAGGCTGAATGTCACTATAGAAAAAAGATTTTTATGATTTTATGCCATTTTTAAAATATTTAATTTATATATATATTAACTATAAATTAATTCACTATTTGAGAATTAAAAAATAAAAACCATCAAATAGATTTGAAATTCTTCGAAAATTCGGTTAAAAAATTCAAATTAATAGCTGATGTTATTTTAAAATATTGAATTTTTTTTAAAATCTAGAATCGCTATTTAAACATTGTGTAGATGCTTAAATCTTTTAAACTTAAAACATATTTTTCTTATTTTGTATTCGTAAAATATTTCATGAGAGTTGTAACAGAACATTACTAATTATTAAAACATACAGAAAATAAACAAAAATTATAAAGAATAAAAAATTATATGAGAATAACAATATTTTCTTAGATGCTCATTTTTAAAATATAAGACTGTTTAAAATTCCTTATTTTAATAATCAATTTCTTTTTCACTTGAGAAAGTTATTAATTAATTAATTTTATAAAACAGGTTAACGAACAAGGAGTGTAGAATTCTCATAACGCAAATGTTTTATAAATGTTTATGTTACATTAAAAGATTCCCCTAAAAGCTGTAATCATTTACTTTTCTTTGAATTCTTTTTTACACTTTTAAGTTCTCGTTTAGAATCTAATTAAAACAACTTCGTGCGCTATAATATCTACTTAAGGAAACAATTCGTTTCGTAACCGTGACCAAGGAGGATGGAGTATAAGGCTTAGACGTTGTATATTTGCCTATAAAATTATGTCTGGTTTAGTTAATGCTTTGTGAGAGATTGTGCAAAGCTTCATATTTTAGAGAAAATGTACATTTTAACGCTCCTGTAATGTCTTTGTAACACCTACACTTCCTACTTTGCAGAATATCTTTTGACAAATTACAGAGGGTATTAACACATTTTTAGAACGATTTCGATTAAGAATTTTAAAAAAGTAAATGTTTTGAAATAAACATTTTTGGCAACAGTTTATTATTTGATATGAGGAATATCGTCTGCTACTTATAAATTTATTCTTCTTTCAAAATGTCACATGTAAACAAGCTGTGGATTGAGGGATACGTTTTTGCGCTTTCCGAAGAGAAATATTCTTATTCCAGGATTCAAAAACGTTGTGAAATGCATGGTATTAAAATTTCTAAGTGCAAAATAAGCAACATTATTAATCGGACAGGTAAAAACCGTCAATCATTATTTCTACATGGAAAGAAGACTCCAAACGAATATCCGAAAAAGTACGTACTTTTTAAAATGTTTCTAAAGTGAAATCACTGGTAACAAGAGAAAATCCATCAACACAGAAATTAATCGCAAAGTCTTTAGATTCATCTGTGTCAATAATAAATAAAATAATAAATCAAGATTTACAACTTAAAAAGCTAAAAACATAATGTTCACCTGCTTTTGCCGAAACATGTGGCTCAACGCAAAACATTTTGTAGAATCCTGTATGAAAACCATTTAGCAGGAGATAAATAGAAATACATTGTGACCCGTGATGAAGAATGGGTTTACCTAAATGACTGCAACAAAAAAGGTCTATTTACTATAGGAAACGAGGAGAAAAAAATGTACAAACCTGGTTCCGTCAATGTAAAGAAAGTTTCAGTAAGGGGTTTATGATAGTCGCAGGGGTTTCTCCTACAATGGGAAATTAAAAATAAGAAGATTAGAAAAAAATGTTAAAATCAACTCATCATACTATCAGGAGAAGATTTTACGTCCAATATTTACAGAAGAAATTCCACTTCTTTATCCCAAAGACTTTCAAAGAGTGAAACTTCATGAAGACAAAGCTATAAGTCATACTTCGAAAACTACCACTGCATTCCTTGAGAAAATGAAGACTAATACAGGTATTGCATATATACCTTCTCAACATATTTCTGTGAAGTCCCCTGACGTTTCAGCTATGGACTATTGTGCCTTTTGTCTATTAAAAAGAGCTCTTTCTAAACGCAAACCCACCACGATGGATGGACTCTGGAAAGTAAATGAAGAGGGATGTAAAGCAATACCCCTGGAAATTTTACGAAAAGTTCTTCTATCATGGAAATCACGATGCAGACTTATAGTCCAGAAAAAAAGCTATCAGATCGAACATTTAAAAAATTAGTCTTTACATTTTAAACATTAATTAAACGGCCCCAAAATCGTTCTAAAAATGTGTTAATATACCCTGTAGTTTTTCGTAATTTTCATATCTTCTTGGTTAACTTTTCTGCTAAATTATAAATTAAATGCAATATTTCAATTTTCACAGAACACTTCAGAAGATATAAGGAATAACTATTGTTTGATTTTCTTTTATTGTAAAAGCCTTTTTGAGTGGAAACGGATTGATATACTTTTGAAATACTAAAATTTAAGCTCTTAACTTCTATTAGAGTATATAAGCTATTTATTAGATTATCAACTATTAATCTATGAAATATTTGGATTCGTTTTTGTGAGAAACTTCTATTAGATAACTTAGGGATAAGGAAAATGTGTGTAGATGAAAAAAATATTTTTACAACTTATTTTTTTTTTAAAAAAATCATTTGCTATTGTAGTGAGTACAAAAAAATATAAATATCTGAATTTGTTTTTAAAATTTTGCTTATTATTATGTGCTACAGAAAATTTTTATGTTTCAATCCTTTCATTTGCATGTTAATAATAATCATCTATGGTGATGACGAGATATGTAGTTGTAGTTCAAAGCAATTTTTAAGAGGAAGAATTACTGTTTAATATTAAAATTTTATCAACAAAGGTTTTGTGCAAGAATAATTTTTTTATTGTTTTTAGGTTTTCTAAATATTAGTTTTGATATTAATGGTCCTTTTTAATGTAACAAACTAAACAATAAAATAATCATTTATTATATTGCTGTAGTACAATATTGTTATTCAATGGCAATCCATTAAAGTTAGTTCTATATATTTATATAACCTAGATAACTGCAGTACAAAATAATTGCTAATATTTTATGGAAAATTGTATTAAATTATAATAAATTTATTTATTACTTAATTGGAAATTTAATTATGAAATTTAAAGTAATCAAAATTTATGTTTTAAACCAATATGTATATGAATACTCGTAAAAATGTTATGAATACTCGTAAAAATTTTATAAAATGAATTTTATATCTTATTTTATATCTTTATATCTCACGGTTTTAGACATTGATACATCCGATCTAAGAGATCGGATGTATTTCTTTAGACTTATTCAATACATCCGATCTAAGAGATGAATGGTTAGTTCTTTGGTATTCAAATCAAATGTTGTTGAGTTTGTATCCCATTTTGGTTAGACTATACTTGAGTGTGCCCCATGAATTCTCGCCAAGTTTATCGCCAAGCTGGGCGATGTTGTTCTATTTATGGTAACCCTAAACGTTATTCTGAAATTTATTCACGGTTCTGATTGGTTCTCTTCTCAGGATAAATTTAAGCAATATCTGTAGGTGCTATTAGAGAATTCTGTGTATCTCAAAGTGAGGATATTCCAGCAAAATAAAGTGAGTACATTTTTTTATGTGCTTACTGCATTATTTTTGAAATTTCATGTGTTTTGGCCGCCATTACTGTTTGCTTTGTGTTCCACGCGAACAGGATTGGCGCCAAGCAAAAATCGCCAATCTCGCCAAGGGGCACCCTCAAGTATATTTTTACCCCCATTTTATATGTAGATGTTTGCAGGAGTTCGAAATCCATCCATAGGCTTCTTTCAATGTAA
Source organism: Latrodectus hesperus (assembly GCA_037975125.1). Lineage (NCBI taxonomy): Eukaryota > Metazoa > Arthropoda > Arachnida > Araneae > Theridiidae > Latrodectus > Latrodectus hesperus. The sequence continues at coordinate 1,515,955 of JAJQOW010000015.1, forward strand.
GGGAAGTATCCACATTAGCCAGTGTCGTCCAAAGTCCTTCCACTGGTGTGGCGTGGATGTAGAGAACAGTGTTCTACTTCAGGTATAACCTCGTCACCTGACCATAGTTCAAAATTAAGAGGTACTTGATGATAGGTGACTAAGCCAAATCCGTTGAACTTAAGGTACGGTTCGAGACTCGTCTGCACCGCGCGCGTTATGTACGTATGCTGTTCACTTAATAGAAACACATTATACTATTCCTTCTGAATATAACTTTTATGGAACTAAACTTCCGTTATGCGTGAAACTACATTTCACTTAAAAGTAATTAAGTTAAAAACAATAACTCTAAATCATAAATAGTTTGTTTACAACATTGAATAAATGAAAGTTACACCCTTTTATTTGTGTACTTCCTTTTAAAAGTTGCATGTTATTAAATGTTCCATAATGCTCTGAGTTTCATCGTTAATTTACAACATCAAAACAAATGAGTGGATATTATAGAATCAATTCTACTATTTTATATCCAATTTAAATTGATTAGGTAATAAAAAATCATAAGTTAAATTTCATTTGACAAATTTATAAAATTTATTCCTTTAGTAAAATGTGTGTGTCACAGGATATTAATTATTATTTAGTAAATAGGCCTTGAGTAGATATTAATATGAAAATTTAAATAAACAAAATTTCTCAAAATAAGAAACGTAAAACAATAAATATGAACTGCATTTTAAAATTCTCTAATTGTTAAAACTGCTAAAAAATTTGAGCTTGTAATTTTTTGGATCTTTCTTTAGAAACAGTATCTGTCTGTATAATGGAAATAAATTTTATTATCAGGCATGTTCATAAACATTCATTATATAACAGAACAACATGTTTTATTTCTATTGTGAAATGGAATCTGTAAATCAGATAGGATTGACAGATTCCATTTCACAAAAAAAGAACAAAATAAATAAAAATGTCAATTTCACGTCAGATTGTTAGAGCTGAAAAATCCCAAAGTCATCATTCCAAGAAAATGATTTTTTGTCATAAGTAATATAAATCTCTAAATTTTCAATGAATTCAATTCCTATCGGCTTAGAGAAAGTGTACCGCCCAAAACCCTAATTATCTTGTATTATTTATCTAAAAAGAATTCTTACATAACTAAAAATATCTACTATAATGTTCAACAAGTTAAAAAAGAGAGAAACAATTGAAAATTGAAAATTTTTTGACTGGGACAGGACAAATAATTAGTAAGAAATACCTGGAATAAAACATCTTGTTAGGTATTTTCTTAGAAGAATTTGCAAAATGGGAAAAATTAATCCTAAAACATCTTTGAGAATTAACGAAAAGAAATAACATTGATGGCCATACAATTTTTTATATGGTCATTACTTCTTAATAAATTTATTAATAATTTTATTATTTAATTTTATCATCATAATTAATTTAGCAAAAGTTTATGGCATATTTAATATCAATAAAATGCCGACCGATGGCTGAGTAGTTAGCGTTCCTGACTCTTGAGCTGTGGGTCACGGGTTCGAATCCCGGTTCGGGCATGCATGTTTCTTTCTTTCTCTGTTCTCTCTGTGTTTCTCTGTCCTTTCTTCTATGATGTGGTATACATGGGGCCCACCCTTTAAACGGGTTGGTGGTGGTATGGCGCGGGTAACGCTACTCGCCTGCGTGACTTGGTTCACAGGTGCCCGCTGGGTAACGATAAATGAAAAGCACTGGCCTTGTTGCGGCATAGAGTTATTCACCCAAGTGTGCCCACCATTGGAATAAAAAAATATCAATAAAATGTAACTCAGAATAAAAGATATATCCGACAGGAAAGTTAATTAGAAAGGAATGTACTAAAAATATTTTTTTTTAAATCTATACACATATTTGTTTAAACAAAAGATTTTTATTTCGTTCACCATTGAGAATTAAATAAATTTTTAAGACAAAATAGGCGAAACCTCTTTTGCAATTAAATGACATAAAATATTCTAAATTCATTTATGACAAAATAACTTCTTCGAAACTAGTATTAGGGTTTAAAATAAGGTTAATCTTTGACTGATTCTTATAAAACAGTATTTCCAAGTAGATTATTCACTCCATCGATATTATTTCATGCTATTAAAAACACACCCACTCACAGTGTGCAAAGCAAATTAAAATATTACATAAGAAAATTAATAGTGTCAAAAATGGAGAATGAATGTGCATCATTTTATCGATGTTTACCATTATATATTTTGAATATTAAAAGAATTCTTGAATTAAAGCAGTAACTTTGAAATCGAACATATATATTGATTGCTTAAGAAATTATTTCTTGTTTTATTTTTGTGTTCATATTGAAAATTATATTTCAATATTATTTTTAAAAAATTTCAAGCAGGTTAATTAAATTTATTCGGCTGTGACAGTCTCAAACATATTGTATTTATTGTTAAAATTGTTGAATTTACTTTTGGTAACATTGATTGAATTAATTTTTATGGCAAATTACATGCATTTATAATATGAATAAAATGCAATAACAGCTATTCTTATTATTTATAATAAAAACAAACGTGATTGAAAATTCAAACAAAAATACATAAATCACGTATTCAATTACGAATTTCAGAAAAGTCATCATGTTGGCAACTTTTGTGAATCGATTATAAAATAATCTAGTGAATGTTAATTAATTTTTGATATAAGTCATTTCATAGCTCTCAGTTAAATGAGACTGCATACCTTATGTTCAATCAAAGAAACAATTTATTTCTGTATTGTTAAAATTCAACGGATTTCATACACAGGGTTTATGGTTTTATTAGGGAAAGTCATATTGATTTATTCAAACTTGAATTTGAAT
>JAJQOW010000015.1:1519302-1579302 GCA_037975125.1 Latrodectus hesperus
ACAATATAGCGTGTAAAAAATACTTTTCTAAATATATACACTTTATATAATCTAAAAAATTATCTTTTTAAATATATACACTTTATGAAATTTAGAAAAAGCATGCAAAAATTACTGTTTAATTTATACATTTTTTAAAATTTAAAAAAAAAACATGAAAAAATCATTTTTTTAATAATTTAAATTTTTTTAAATAACACTTTATAAGTATATAAAAATGAAACACGAATACAATAAAAAAATACATGTAAGCAATAGAATTTAAATAAAATATTTACACCTTCTCCGAAATTCGGTACTCATCCCAATTAATTCTCGAAACGATTTCAATAAAATTTTTGAAATTTCTCAACAACACTATGAACATGAGTGTTACAACTCGAGAAAAAAGACGTTCTTGATATTGAAAATACTTTATTTAAATACTAAACTACCACTAAAATGGGCAGTGGTTGGGAGGGTGACCACGGTGTATTCTCCTTCCCTGGGTTGCTGGAATTCCGTGGGTTGGGGACGTGTCCACGTTAATCTGTGACGTCCAAAGTCCTTCCGCTGGTGTGGCGTGGATGTGGAGAGGAGGGTGCCAGCTCAGGTGTGGCCTCGTCACCTGACCGTGGTTCAAAATTACGAGGCACCTTAATAGAGCAAAGTCGTACTTTCACCTTCGCGGTGCTCTGATCCAAAATGAAAGACGCTCTCTATTGACTTAAATTCGCATAGCCAACGGCATAGCGAGCTTGGCTTGTCCAAGTGTCATAAGCAACAACAACAACAACCACTAAAATATACTATTAACAAGAACAACAAAGATATTTCCATTTTAATATTTTATTTCGTGAATTTAAATGCTTAGAAGAATCTTAGCTACTTTTTGCTTTTAAACTTTAATTTAGAACAAAAAAAGTTAACGTTGCCAATCTAAAAAGTTAAAGTTCAGAAAAATAAATAAATATGAGTTACAACATACTCCCACTTTTGTATTGTGAAGGATCTTGCTTGACAATACAAACAAAATTAAACTAAATTACTTAATAAAAAAATTAAAGTCACTAATTAGTCTATAAATCCAGTCGTTTCACAGGACGGACACGTCGACCACACCGAGTATGTTCATCTCTATCTGGACTAACAGCATTCTTAGGTGTTTTTGACACAGGAGTCATCACTTCAGGAATGTCATGAGCTCCATTTGGGGCATCACTTGCTGACTCCCTAACCTTCAGAATATCCATCGGTATTTCATTCGCATTCAGCTCTAATGGAAAAATGCGATGCACTGGGCGGATGATTTCTCGATTTGCTACTCGCAATTTTGCAACTCTCTCGACATAAACTCCAAAACTATTCCAAGAGGCCAGTTCAATCTTTTGGTGTTATCACAACCGACAAGTACTATTTCCCCAACAGAAATTTTCTTTCGCTTAGATTTTGAAACAGGATTACGTACAAGTTCATCTAAATATTCTTTCTGAAAACGTTTTCGTAAGTTGTCCCTTATACTTTGTGCATAGCGAACTCTTTTCAATAAATGCTTTGAATCAATTATGTCTAAGTCTTGTACTTCTGAACCTTTAATATCTTGTATGAACTGGGCTGGAGTTATTGCTGCCATTTCATTTGGATCATCGGAAACATATGTAAGAAGTCTACTGTTGATGACGCTTTCCACGTCACACAGAATTGTGAGCATCTCTTCGTACATCACGAACATTTTCGTAAAATCTGTTTGATGCTTCGAACCATCCTCTCCCAAAATCCACCAAACCATGGTGTAGTGGGTGGGCAAAAATACCATTTGATCTTTTGCAAGGCACAATCAGATTGTATTTCTTCCCAATTCAAAGATTGAAGGGCTCGTGAAGTTCCAGTAAAATTCGTACCGTTGTCCGAATACATTACTGAACATCTTCCTCTCCTTGCAAAAAATCTTCTCACTGCTTGCATAAATGTCTCAAATGATGAAGATGTAACAAGCTCTAGGTGAACTGCTCTGTAAACGGCATATGTGAACAGTACAATCCATGCCTTGATACCTTGGCGTAAGAATAAAGGTCCAGCCAAATCAACGCCAGTGACTTGAAATACAGCAAGGCGTTTAATTCTATCTAAAGGTAGAGGTGCAGTATCAGGCTCCACTGGTTTACTTGAGTACTTCCTGCAAATAACACATTTGCTTATAGTCTCACGAACTATCCGTCGCCCTCGAGGAATCAAGTAATGTTCTCGAATGTGGTTCAGAGTCGTTTGAACACCACTGTGCCTAATAGTTTTATGAACATTTTCAATGTAAAGTCTCACAATTGGATGATCGGGAAGTACAGTTGGTCTCTGAAAAGTATCTGGATCTTCACCCAAAATCAATTTAGTTTCAACTTTTATGATTCCAGATTCTTCATAAAATCGTACTGATTTGGCATATTTTTCCTTTAACTCAGGCTTGAGTTCTCTTTGAACTACTCTTATGATGGCAAGTTCAGATTTCTTCATTTCTTCACATGTTAACTCTGATGGGATTTGCAGAGAATTCCTTTTAGAATTATGTGAAAATCGTAAAATCCAGGCAATCATATGAAGAATCTTAGGATAGCTTGAGAAATATAATAACCTATCCCGAAAATTTTCTTTTGTATCTACACTCAGATTAATCAAGACAGTCTTGCGTCGTTCCAACATAGCTTCTTCGGAAAGAGTTATTTCAGAGTAGGGCCAAAGTTTTGGTGGATCACGTAACCAGTCTGGACCCTCCCACCATTTACTTCGCAAGATATCAGACTAGTTGCAAGATCGAGAAGGCAGATCAGCTGGGTTAATTTCTCCAGGTACATGCCTCCAGTCATTGACATTGGTGAGTTTTCTTATTTCCTTGACTCTATTTCCTGCAAATGTATTCCAGGGTTCATTTTTGGTTATTCACCCTAACACTAGCATGGAATCAGTCGATAAAATTGTTTTCAAAGGCAAGTTTAGATCTTTGAGTATACTGGCAGTTATTCTGGCTCCAATAGTAGCTGCTAACAATTCTAGTCTTGGGATGGTAGGTCTTTGAACAGGGGCTACTCTAGCTTTTGCTACAACTAATGAAACCTTTATATCGTTATCATTTTCGTTTCTTAAGAAGGCGCAGAAGGCATATCCATGAGAAGATATATCATTGAAAACATGCAAACTAGCTTTATCAGGAAGGCCATAGAAAATTCTTCTAGGAATTCTGCATTCTGTAAGAAGATCGATATGCTTAGCCCATCTTTGATATCGTCGTTGAATATCAAGGGGTAATTCTTCATCCCATCTTACCTTACGGATCCATGCTTCCTGTAGCAGTATCTTTGGGAATAAAGTTGCAGGTGAGGTAAAGCCAATGGGATCATATATACTGTTGACGATCGAAAGTAATTTTCTCTTCGTAATGGCATCGTCATCTTTTACATCTATTTTGGAACTTACGCAAAACAGCTGATCAGTCTGAGTGTCCCATTTTAGTCCAAGTACATTTTACTCGGGGCCTTCAATTCCACTGTGAGCCCGACACCTCAACTTGAAGGAGGCAGTATTCATGACATCTAAACTTGCTTCTTGAATATCTCTAACTCTTTTTCACTTTTAACACTGACTGTCAAGTTGTCTACAAAAAATCCTCCTTTTAACTTCTCAACTGTGTCTTTACAAGCGTCCTTTTGAAATTCTTCTAAACTAAGGTGGTGTTTTATTGCAGCATTTAAAAGGAAAGGGCTAGATGTCACTCTAAATATTACACGTCTGTGTCTGAAAAATTCCAATTCTGAACGATCATCATCTTTCTCCCAAAGAAACCTCAGGTAATCACGGTCTTCTGATTTCATGTTAAGTTGCAAGAATGCTTTATTTATATCCGCAATCACACCGATGGCCTTAGAACGAAATCTCGATAAGAGTGGAGGAATCTGTTGAGAAAGACTTGGATCAACACTTAGACACTCGTTCAGTGAGACATATCCAGTGAGTTTAAAGGATGCATCGAAGACCGGTCAGATTTTAGTGGTATTACTTGTCAGTTTAATAACAGGTCTATGTGGAAGATAATGACTAGGTCTCTCAATTTCATTTTTTGGAACAATTTCTATGATTTTATCTTTTTTCCACTGCTTGAAGACATCATCATAAGCTTCATAAAGTTTTTCTTTAACAAAGCGTTTGATTACTGTGCGAAGTCTTGATTCAGCAACATCAAATTTATCGTACACTGGTGGATGACCAGCCAACCAAGGTAACGCTAATTCGTACCTATTTTCACATCTTTGGGCAGTTGCTTTAAAATATTCCAAGGTTTCTTCGTTCAAAATTTTTGTATTCTTCTTCTCCATGGGATCAATAATTCCTAGAACAACTAATTCCTATATCTTTGGAATTTGGAAGTTCTGCAAAGAAACGGAGACCATGGCTATTGTAGAAGCTTTCTTAGCACATCCTAGAATACTCCAACCGAAAATTGTTTCAATGGCGGATATACCAGACCTAAGAACTAGTACTCTTCCTGTCAGAATTTTTCCAAGTGCATCAGCTCCTAACAACATCTTAATAGGAGGAGTATTTTCACCAATATCTGTTAAGAAAATGCCATTATTTTCAAGTTCTGGCAGCAAATTTTTATCTCTTACTTTTGGAAGAGTCGTGCAGATTTTAGGCTGATCTAATACTAGAACTCGACATGAAGCCTTCCCATTAATACTTCCTATTTCGACACAATAGCGAGTATGTATTACTTCTGGAGTTTGTCTTCCTCCGAAAAGTCCTAGGGACAAAACTTCTTTTCCTGAAGGTGAAAGTTGAAATTCTTCGGCTAATTCCCTTTCTATGTAGGATCGGTGGGAACCATCATCTAGTAGAGCACGAACATATTGGATTCTTTCTTTGTTTTGAAGTCTTACCATAAGCGTCTTCAAATAAATGACATTTTGTGAAGAAGGATTTGAAAACAGTGCTGCTGCGTTCATTTCTTCCGGCAGACGTGTAGGAATTTCAGCATCATTTGATCTATTTGTTTTGGACAATTTTGGCAAAGTATTACATAATGCCATTTTTGTAGATAACACAGCGCACATTGCTGTGACATTTTTGAGCCATATGTCCACCTTTTAAACAAACTAAGCAAACTCCCTTTTTTTAATGACAGCTGCTCTTTTTTGCTCTTGTGACATGATAGTAGCTTTTTTGCAATCTTGACTTGGATGATGCTTTTCACAAAATACACACTTAGCTCTTTCCTTCGTTGATGCAATTAAGGCTGAAGCAGAGGGTATACAATTCTTAAAAGTATCGTTTTCCTTCTTAATTTTAACTTGTGTTCCGAAACTTGACCGAGCTAAATTGATCTTTTCCTCATCATTAACCTTCTGCCTTAAAAACCTCATGAGTTTCTCTAGGGATCACTGACTGCATTCCGCAACTTCATCGCTGTTGTTTGAAATACTTGATACTCTGTATCTTTCCCAAACTCTCAAAACATCTTCTGGAAGACAAGATTCGATCAAAGGAGATAAAGAGTCTATAAATTTTTCTTTAGATCTTCCTAAGGTATCTAAAGCTCTTAAATGTGATTCTAGTTGATCATATAAGGTAGTCAAATCTGTACATTTTCTACCACTTATAGCATTTTTCATCACCATTTTAAGTAATTCCCGAACTTATACTAGTACTAATAAAACTTCTCTGCCAAATCTTTCCTTTAATAACTCAATCGCTTTGGGATAATTTTCAGCTGTAGGTGGAAAACTTTCAATTAAACTGGCAGCTTTAGATCCTGGAGTAATTGCCTGAATTAAGTATTGAACTTATCTTCAGCAGGCATTTCTTCATCCTCATGAATTCTCGAAAACTGGCTCCAGAATCCCAAAAAGCTTTAGTATCTCCATTAAATTTCTGAATTTCTAATTTTGGTAATCGGTTCTTACGATTACATGGTGACTGGCTTAATTTGTCTTCAGAATTTTCAAAATTTTCAATCTTTAATTTGAGAGAAAAGTACTGCTCTTTATAACTTTCAGCTTCGCCAAAATCCTTAACGTACTCTTTCTCTTGCACTTCGTCGCCATCACCAAGTAATAATTCAGAAACTGCATTCTGAGTTTCTTCCAAGCGTTTAAACTTATCAGATAATAATGAACTTAATTCACGAATCTTGGAAACGTCGACTTTCATTTTCGTAATTTCTTCATTGATAGTCTTAACAGTGTTCGTAAATGTCATACGCAAAGTTTTACGTTGCAATTTCAAAGTATCCATCATAAAGTATTTAACGAACTTAAAAAATAGAAATATTTACGCCTAAAACTCAAATCGTATTGTTAATACAAAATTCGTGTTGTACTCTTACAAAATGTAATTACTCGTACAGAGTGTACTCTTATTTTCGATTCTTGTCGTGTCAGACGGACGCCATATGTTACGACTCGAGAAAAAAGACGTTCTTGACATTGAAAATACTTTATTTAAATACTAAACTACCACTAAAATACACTATTTACAAGAAGAACAAAGATATTTCCATTTTAATATTTTATTTCGTGAATTTAAATGCTTAGAAGAATCTTAGCTACTTTTTGATTTTAAACTTTAGTTTAGAACAAGCAAAACTTAATGTTGCCGATCTAAAAAGTTAAAGTTCAGAAAAATAAATAAATATGAGTTACAACAATGAGACATTATGGAAATATAACAATAAATTAACAAAAATGCATAAGATAATAATAAATTAACAAAACGAAATTAGGAAAAAAGAACAGTTTACGATTTTTAAAATATAAAAGAAAATATATGAATAAATAAATATATATATAATAAATAAACCAAATAAAAAGATAGATGTAATTAATAAATAATGTTGAAGAAATTGGGAAAAAAAAAAACAGTTTACGATTTTAAAAATGTAAAAGAAAATATATGAATAAATAAAAAAATATATATAATAAATAAACCTAATAAAAAGATAGATAAAATTAATATATAATGTAAAAGAAATTGTAAAAAAAGAAAAATTTACGATGTTTGGTCGCTGGCGACAACGAAACACAACTGAGGGGAATCCCCTAATTGCAGCAACAATAGCAAACAGAAGTCAAATGGCTTCCAATTGAAACGTAGAACAAAGAATTTCGAAGTGAAATTAAAAAGCTGTTACCACTGAAAAAAGCCCATATATAACGTAAAAATTATGTAAAACACGAGAAAAACAAAATCTGGCAACCAAAAAGTAAGAATAGTAACAAAAACTGAATTTGGCAACACTACAATAAAAACAAAAACTGAAATCAGCAACACTACGATCAAAAGGGCGCTCCGTGGCTGAGTGGTCTAAAGCATCACCGCTAATCGCTTGAGAGCGTAGGAGTGTGGGTTCGATTCCCATCATGGCCCTGGGTGTTTTCTTCGTTATTCTTCTGTGGTTGTACATCTGTCATTGTGCTATTTGTCCTATTATCAACGAAGACTTACAAGCGGACCTCAGGAATCAAGCATACAAGTCTGAATATATGTAATGTAATAAAATAATAACGATCAAAACAAAGAGCGCCAGATTTGGCAAGAATTCACATAGATGGGGATACTAAACTTATACCTTCCGTTAAAGTAAGTTGATTTTTTAGATTTAAAGCTTCCAAAAATAAAAAATTTACCAGAAATAATCTGCGGGTAAAACTGAGTAATACAGCCGAAGTTTGGCGATTTTTTGGATTTTTTTTCGCCAAGTTCAAGTAAGGATTGAAATTCCTACGCTATATTCACAGCGAAATACAAAACGAATATAAAAGACAGTATTGAAATTCCGGCACTATATCTAAACCGGGTAAAACTGAGGTCTGTCCGTAATACTCAGTTTAGCCTAATCTGCGTACCAATGCAGAGTAAACATTCTAGAGAGAATAAATGTACATTATAATGTTAATAATAATTCTATTTTATATAAAGCTTTTCTTTAACAATTTTTTAAATATCAGTAGCAATTTCAGAAAGATAACACACATTGTTTAAAAGTAATTATAATAATAATTAAAAATTACCCAAAAAGTTATTAGAAAAAGTTTGCGTAAGATACAAATTATAAAGATATTTGCCAATTAATCTTACCTTTTTTAGCCTCTATGAGCATGTATGAAATGAAATATTGTCTGCATTTATTTTTTACTATTTATACATTTTAACTCTGGTGGTAATACAACAAACAGAATAAAAAACATAATTTTGTTGATGTGATACATCAGTACTTCGAAACAAATAAGTTTGAAATTAATTCTAAAGGAAAAGAGATTGTTCCGGACGTAAAGAATATCATCTTAAGACAAAGGAATGAAGGTAAAACTGTTCAAGCAATTGAATGGATAGTTGGAGGAACTCATTCTTCTATCCACAAAGAGTAATCAATAATTACAAGCCATCAAAATCTATATTCTTAAAGCCTCGGAGTAACTGACCATCTAAGCTGACTTTATGGGAAAAGATATGCATCCTGAAATCCGTATGTTTAAATCCAAAGATTACTACATCTCAAATAGCACTTGATATTAAAGAAAGGTTTAAAATCTCAATATGAAGATACTATTCGAAAAACTCTTAAAAAATCTCCTTATCATGACCGTGTAGATCATAGAAACCCATATATTTAAACTGCCAATAAGCAAAACCGTTAAAATTTTGTAAGTTAATAAACCTTCTCAGTTTTTTGTGAAAAGGTAATATTCTCTGATGAAAGCAAATTTTGTATGTTTGGCATCAAGTGACGTAAACTAGTGCGGAGGAAACAAGGTATGGCTTTTGAAAAGCAAAATTATGTCTACAGTCAAACACGGTGGAGGTGGCGTAATGATTTGGGGTGCATGGCAGCAAATAGAGTTGATAGTTTACCTTTTATAGACTCCACATTAGATGTAAATACAGGGTGATCTTTTTAAAGTGACAGTCTTAGGAGTGTCCTGTATCGCGATCTAACAGCCGAAATGACATCAAACTGGGTATTTAGATAAATCAAGACATGGGAAAAAAATTCCATAAAAAAATTTTAGTTCAAAAGTCACAGCTAGGGCATTTTGTGGCGCTGCTGTAATTTACAAAAACGAGAATTAGCATAAAACACGGGTATCAAAGCAAAATGCAAATGTTGTTCAATGACAGTGCCAGCAATAGGGGCTATAAAAGCAAGTAGTAGACAGATCCGACAAATAATCTCAGCTGAAGTAAACGAGCTCCAGTGGCCATGCCTCTCACGTTACCGGAACATGCGTTTATGTTGGTGGAGTATCAAATTTGTCTATTCTAAAGGACAACATAACAAAGACAGTGCGGAATATTCCTCGTGACATGTTACGTTCGACTGTGGGGAACGCTGTACGCAGAATGCACGTTATTTCTGAGAAAGGAGCTCACATGGAATGTGGTCTTATTCCTCACCGGGGAAGTTAATGTAATAAATAAACATTAATAATTTAATTGTACGATTGTATGTGTCCGCTCATTTTATACATAGTAAAGCGCCACAAAATGACCTGTCGGCGATTTTTGGAACTACAATTTTTTTTTTCGATGAATTATTTTTCCCGTGTTTTGATTAGTCTGAATACCAAATTTGGTGCCATTCCGGCTACAAAGCGCTCCAAACACTGTCACTTTAAAAAAGATCACCCTGTATATTAAAAGAAAAATTGAAGTAGAGTGCACAAGATTTGAGCTTTGGCGATGACTTTTGGTTCCAACACGACGATCCAAAACACATTCCTCACAAAGTAAAGCTCTGGGTGATGTACAGTATCGAATATCAGTTTCCTACTCCTCCACAATCGCCAGACTTGAGTCCCAGGCAGAATTTATGGGATTTATTGGAGCGCATCATTCGGCAGCATAACATAATATTGAAAGATATGCTAAAAAAAGTAATTTTATGATGGAATAGAATAATATTTTGTCTGCAGAAACTGCCACACACAAGCTAATTCATTCCATACTTAAACGATAGGAACATAAAGGTTTTCCAACCAAACATTTAAAGTTTAATTGACAGTCAATGGAAGTTACTTTTTAAAGACTTTTCTCATCTATACGCAAACTTTTTCTGACTACTTTTTATGTTATTTTTTAACTATCATTATTACTTTGAAACAATGAGTGTTTTCTGAAATTGTTATTGATATTTCAGGAATGGTTAATGAAAAGCATTATATAAAAATTGCATTAATGTCGACACTTTAATGTACTTTTATTCTCTGTAGAATGTTTACTGGGCGTTTATATGCAGACTTTTTCTGGAAAGTGTATTTATGAGGATAAGAAAAATGTTCAGAATTTTGTTAAATGCTAACAAATTTAACTGCACAAAGAAAAATATTTTATTCACCACAATTTTTTTATATATTTGTTACACAATAATATAAATTTATATTTTATGAATTTCTATTGTTTGATGCCAATGAAAAAAGTTATTTCACAATTCTTAGAAAACTTAAACTTTAATTCAGAAATTTAATTTAGATGAGTAGTAAAAACTACGGATTTTTTCTTTATCTAAACGTAGCACGATATGAAAAGACAAGCAGAACCAAAGCTAATTTTTTATTATTAATTATTGTGTCATTACACTCAAACCTGTTTCTAGCCAGTTTCCTGTGCGATGTTTCGGTGCTGTACATGAAAATTTCAATCGAACTGGAACATCATTGACGAAATTATCAATGAAAAAGTGAAGGGGTGCGATCGATCATTTAGGTTTTTGATTTCTTCATTACATATGAATTACTACCCGAGTACATACTAGATTTATATATACAGTTCTCTTATCCCATTATTTATGTTTCATTTAAAACACTTGCACTTTTTTAAGAAAAAAGGTTCCACTTTGCCATATTGAAGAATTGCTTTAGTAAATTTGCCTGTGTCGTCTTCTATATATGTAGTCCCTATCCACTGCACAGTAATAGGTGTATCATATTACATGTTCAATGGCGAAATACTAAATTATAAAAAATTGCAGCAATAGAAGAAAAGTTGCAAATTTTTAATGCAAAATCAGTAGTTTTGGTGTTTATTTTTAAACAAAAGCACACAAAGTAAAAAATAAAAATATTTTATTTATCAAAAGATAAAAAGATTCATCTTTACATGAATACCCAATTAGCTACATAATGTGAAGATATTTCCACATTCATTGAGCCGACTGCAACTGCTGTCGAATACAGATTTCATATAAGCTTGAACTTTTGGACTATTTGCAGCACGAGCAGCATTAGTCTGTTCAAATGGCTCTGAAAAGAAAGAAGAAAAAAGCATATTTACATAAATTATAAGCCGTAGATAATTAATGATTGGTTCACACACAGCGTTCAAATATCATTCTTAATAATCAATTGAACAATTCTGTTCCCATTTTGAATGCATGATCTACTCACTTAGAATTAAGTTTTCACACAAGGAGTAAATAAAATATTCTAATATTCTTTTAAGCTGTTAATGATATTTATATTGACAACGCTACATGAAAAATGTAATGTATATATATATGTTATTAAATTTTACTTTCTTGCATCGATTAATTTTTATACTAAAGAAAATAAAATATTTAAAATATGGGTGGGCATTAAGGGGGTCATTATCAACTATTGAGGCACAAAGATATTTTGGGATGTTCGCCAATGCTAATCAGTTTTATGATCTGCATTCCTAAAATTCCACTGGCTTCGACAATGAAGTTAATGGCGAGAAAAAAAATAAAAGTAGCTCGTGATTGACAATGCTTACCACTGATCTAATTATCTCTTGTTCAGGGTCAAGCAGAAGAATATTAAAAAATTTCTAATTTTTAATATAAAAATAAACACGATGTTTGGTTCTGTTCATAAATGTCACGTGTATATTAATTTTTAAGAAAATAACATTCAATTCAAGGGAATTAAAATTTTGTTTTGTGTAATTCTATAAAAATAATTTCTAAATAAAAGCATTTTTTATGCATCATATGAAATTAATTTTCAGAACAGTAAAAAAATGTATGATAAATAATTCATTTTACCACCATTATTTTTGTTTCAGTAAGGGAACAAAAACCACAAACTTCATTTCAAAAAAATTTCTTTAATGAGTTGTTCCTAAAAGTAAAGTAAAAGTAAAGACAAAAATGCATTGTTTCCTCTGATACAAATTAAACATATTTAATAGAAGTACATACAAGCATGAGACAAAAAGAAATTTTTTAAACATATCTTAGTTTAAGATCTAGTTATACTGTCTAACCTCAGTGGCTGGTCTTACACAAAGCACACAAAAAATGAAGCCAGCGCATTTATTGCACTCAAACTGAGGATGATCTCTCCAATCACGATGTTCACCTCTGATGGATCCTATTACACATTAACGTGACTGGTCGTTGATACTAGCCAGTGGGAATGAAACAGCCATTGGCTCTTTCCTTACTTATCTAAATGTTCTACATTTAAATGAAAGATCTAAACTCAATTTTATATGGCATAATGAACCCAAGAACCATTAATGCACAGGAACATCTCCTGGCACTGTACTGGAAATGAAATAAGACTCCCAGACCGCTCTGGTTAAAGCAACCATTTTAAGTGTGTCCTTCGATTGTGGGAAAAAAAAATCCAGCACATTTGAGAAAAATGCTGTGAGTGTCCTGGACATTCAATTCCTTGTTATCATAGATATTTTGATCTGATCTGACATGTCAGATCTATAAAGCAAAAACAGCCTTTGGATTAGATGAAGCTGTCTTAGCTTACTCAAAGTATATAAAAACAGCTTTGAAACACAACTCCAGTGAGTCCCTGACTATCTCAAATGATACCTATCACTCCCATCCAGTGGGCAAAGGGTTTTCCATTAATTTTTATGTCTTATTGAACAGATTTGTATCTTACTCTACAGAGATTGTTTATGATTAACAAAAAAAGTTTACATTATAATAAATATGTGCTATAACTATAATTCTAATTTTAATACACATGCATACCCAGTTTATATCACAAGTGTGAATAACAGATTTTACATAAACAATTTTATCAAATATGGTGCCCAATTACTAATTAAGAAAATTTTTATGTTTCACAATTAGGAAAATCGTTAGATTTTCTCCATACTCTACAGGTCAATTAAAAAAATTTAGTCTGAATGTAGGTTGTTCTCATAGGAGAAAATACACATTCTGGATTTGTCATATGCACAGTACTCATTAGTAAACACTGTGATTACAAAATAAATTACTAATATAAGTTAAGAGGTAGGTTTAACATTGTGAAAGCATGTTTCCTTTTTACCAATCGGACTCTACAAGTTAGATTGAAGCTGCTGGGTTCATTCTGACCCAAAATATTGATCTATTATTTTATCTGGAAGACATTGCAACTACAACCTATTTGACATGCTTCCTTCACTTAAGTCAGGATTCAAACTTGTCACATTCTAACAAACACAAAGATAGTAACAATGACAGAACAGGACATTTACACAAAAATTTACACTATTCATATTTTCATTTAATTTACAAAACAAACTCCTTTATATCAAAGTTAGATAAGAACTTCTATACAAAATTATTCGACAATCAACCCTTGCTAAGGATGTAAATATTTAAGTTTCCTTCAAAATTTAGAACCATTCCCAATGCATCTCTTTGTTTTCTCCGAACAAAATTATTAGAGCTTCAAAAAATCTCATTTAATAGTTGTGCAGCTTCATTTTATTTATTAATTGTTGTGATATGGGGTGAAGTTCCTCGAGTTACCTTTCATGAAATATTCTCATATTATAATGACAAGTGTAAACTAATTTTAAGGAAGATTTTCTGAGAAAAGTCCAAGGCATTGAAGGAGAGAACAAGGTATTAAAGAATATGTTCAGGAGAGGCCTGTTCAGTTAAACACTGGGAGTAAATTTCGAATTTCTTCGTACCCTCGACGAATTTCAAGTTACTAAGATGGCCACTTCTGAAATGGGCAATAGCTGTTTGTTCCTCTCTATTAAGACCAGTAATCAGGGAAGCGACTGGACGCACGCAGGGGTACTAATGATGCTCAGGAGGGACAATCCAAGTGGTTTTAATATAGTCTTTAATTTTTGAGTGAATCTCCTGAAATGTGAGAGGTTCCGATGACACACCATTCTCAGTCCACACCAGCTTTGGCCAAAGTGTCCGCAATCTTATTCCCCTTGAGATCCACGTGGGAAGGAATCCAATATAGGTGAGTATGATGCATAACGGACAGCTGTTTTAACATTTGAAGTATTGAAACCCCAGTTCTGTCTCTCACTTGTTGCCATCTGGCCAAATGCTGCATTGCACTTTTACTATCAGATAAAATCCAAATCACAGCTCCATCAGGAAGTGAATTCAGGGACTCCAGGGCTTCCTCTATGGCAATAAGCTACTACACATTCTTTACTAAAACAAATCATTGTTTTTATGTTTTGTTAACCAAATAATATGATTTAATAAAACACATAAAACAATGTTGTATAACAGCAAAAGGAATAAATGCATTTTCTTGAGCCTATTTTATTAGAATAGATAGCATTTCCTTATTTTTTGTACACCTTAAAGATTTTAAAGAAAACTAAATGAGGAGTAAAAATAAATATGCTTAGATAAGGAAAGAAGTTAATATTAAAAATAAAGTTCTAAGCAGATAGAGTAGCTTGTGATTGACAATGCTTATACCACTGATCTAATTATCTGTTGTTCAGGGTCAAGCAGTAAGAATATTAAAAAATTTCTAATTTTTAATATAAAAATAAACACGATGTTTGATTCTGTTCATAAATGTCCCGTGTATATTAATTTTTAAGAAAATAACATTCAATTCAAGGGAATTAAATTTTTTTTTTGTGTAATTCTATAAAAATAATTTCTAAATAAAAGCATTTTTTATGCATCATATGAAATTAATTTTCAGAACAGTAAAAAAAAAGAGCTTTTTTAAATATTTCACAAAGTCAAAATTTCAACAAATACAATCAATTCTCAAATTTGAAATAAAATTTTAAAAAATTTTCAGCTCCATTTATTACATTCCAAGTTTTTCATTATTTGTCTTTTCTCTGATGCCAATTTGAAAATAATTACTCTGAGTACTAAGAAATTGCTAAGTACACCAACAAAGAAGCTCAACAAAAGTTTCTAAGTTGGCAGGAAAAAGATGTGTTCTGAAAGTGGAATATAAAATGTTTGCCAAAAATTGATGTTTAATAACTCACAAAGTTAATGATTAGATTCACTCAAATATTTTTGTAATTCTTCCTGATAAACATTCATAGAAACACCTTTCCTCATATCAACTAATGCGGTTGTAAACCTGGCTTTTAGTTCACTAATGCTGACACTTTTTGTAAGTGATTCTACAAAATTAAAAATTATAATAATAACAGAGTCTGATTTTAGATGATCTGGTTGATTACAAAATTTGGTTTAATTTATCTTTCTGGAAATGGTCATGCAGACAATAGTAAACAATTTGATTATCTAAAAATTGATAAAGACTGTGAAGTTTACAAAAGAAAACAAAATTTGTGTATTTAAAAATTCCTATTGTACCAAAATCGAGTTTGTTAATGAATAAATAATGTAAGTTACTTTTTATACTTTACAAATAATTAAATAGCAAACTGTATCCAATATTTTATGCACTAGAATTACCTACAAATTTATACATGTTATGTTGAAAAAATATTAGTAGTAAAAAAGAATTTAAATCAAATAAAATAATTTAGAAGAAAATGATGACTTAATGGTAATATACTCAATAAAATTTGAAAATTTTCACTCACAAAAAAAAAAAAAAAACATTTAAATAACATTTGAAAAATGTTATCTTGCATCAAACATATTAGGAAAATGTAAACCATAGTTTGCATCCTTAAGTGCTTGCAGGGTTGTGGAGCTAGTTTTCATATATTTGTGACTTTAAGTGTCTTAAAAAAATCACAATTTCTCAGTTAATCCTTAAGTAACCAATCAGTTTGTATGGGTGCATTAGAAATCTCAGTGTAGGATTCTTCTTATATTCTTATCAGATAATCTTAGAGCAGCACCTGTTTATGTGCTGAATGCTTTGGAGATAGCTGGATGAACACTCTCCTATGCATGAAATATTTTCTTGTGTTGTTATGGTCTAAGGTCTACCAGGCGATTTTCTTTTCAGTGCAGAACATGCTACTCTACAATTTGATATCCAAACCTGAATGTTTCTGTTTTGGGAGCAATATCATGTCAGCCAAGTTCAAAAGCAATGTAAAATTCCTGCACTAAATAGTGATCACACAATTCCACAATTGAGAATATACTCCTCCACAAATGCAGAAGCACCCCCACATCAATTCGCCCCTAAAAATGGCATGTGCGGTGCTATTGACTAATACCTCTTCCACCTCAACTCCAATGGTGCCCTCTCAAAATGCAGAAGGTATTTCTGACAGACTGAATGACAGCGACAAGTATTAGTTTTGGAGAAAACAATAAATAATATAAAATTTAATTAATAAAATGCAATAAAAGTATGAATTTTACCTTCAATATCTATCCAGCGTAACAGTTTATTCTTTTTATTTTGCTTTTCAACTCTTGGCAGTAAGCAACCTAATCTTACTGATATTCTGCTCCCTAAATAACTACAAATAATATATGTACATTTAGTTAAATTATTATTTATAATATTCAATTGTTATTCTTTAAAATAATATACATACATTTAGTTGAATCTATTAATTAGTTTATCATGTTTAATTACATAATACTTACATGAAATTTCATAAAATCACATAGAAATTTATTTCTATGAAGTTATAAAATATGAATCACTTAACATACTCTAATTTAAAGTTATATATAAAAATTAATTTTAAATTTAAATACAAAATTGAACATTTATTAATGGACTTTAATAAATGTAACTATTTTGTCACATATAAATAATATATATATATATATATTGCATTGCAATTACTTTACACATATCCTATAGTAAATGTTCTAAATTTTAATAATGACTTATTTCGGTAGGAAAAATGATATAATTTAATAAATGTGTCTTAAATGAATTTATATAGGCAATCAAATCATTTCATTATATTTCAATAAAAGAAATACAGGTAAAACAAGCATTTTTTTTCAGAAAAAATAGCATTATTAATAAAATCAGACTTTTTAGTTATTGTAAAAATTTCTTAACTTCTTTCTTCGTGAATTCTTATTTTTTTACAATTAATGAAAAACTATAATTATTAATATAGGATTAGTCAAATAATCATTAGGTTATATTTTTATTATAAACACTAGGTTTACAATATTACTATAACACTAGTAATATTGTAAACCTAGTGTTTATTAGTAAACACTTTATTAGTTATATTAAAGTGTTTATTACTAAACACTAGGTTTACAATATTTTTTACAAATTTAATTGTGTCATTATTTACTTTTTTCCTTTCTTTCCCTGTTTTGAATTCATAAATCCAATTTCCACAAACAATTTTAATAGAAAGTGATAAGCTGCTAAATTAAATTGGTAATATCATTTCTTAAAGCATTGCAAGCACAATGACACAAACTTTAAAATTAAAATTGCCTAAAGAAACTTGAACTGTTATTTCAACGCTTTGTAAACAGGCTAAAATTCACAATTGAGTTAAAGTATCACTTCAGTTATTCTCATTCAATACACACATTGCTTTCCATGCAAGCTCTCAAGAGACTTTTCTCCTGAACAGAATATGAAAGTATGGCCAGATTTTCTTTTGTTGAATCTTTTAATTTTTACAATAGAAACTTAAGAAGTAAGAGATGGATTACAAATACAAATTTTTTTTGTTTTTATCTAACTTTGTTTAAATTAATTAGAACAGTTGCCTCATACACAATATATATATATATATATATATATATATATATATATATATATATATATATATATATATATATATATATATATATGCAATATAACACTGATTAACATTTGTAAAAAGGTCTGAACTGACAATGCGGCGAATAATCGAGCATATAGTTGTGAAATTTTTTTCATGAAGTAAACAAATTGAAAACAAGTCATCAGCAGTTTCAATTAAAATCAAAACTCTTTAAATTAAAACGATTAATACTAGTTTATATTTAAATGCAAATTTCGGTAATTGCATTAAATACAATCATTACATTTAAATACATTATCATTAAAAATATTTTGACAGACAAAAAAAGATCAGTAATAATTTCACTTTTGAAAATTTTCTAGAGAAATAAATTCATACAACAACAATTTTTTAATAAATTTAACATAAGAGTGTGTAAGAAAATAAAACCCTTTTATTTAAACTATATCTAAAATTCTAAATAAATAAGGAGAAATCCAAATAAAAAGGACAAATGCTGAGAAAACTTACTCATATTCTGTAGAATAATAACGTATGAACCCTGCAAAAAGATTCCCCACACTTTGATTATTATTTGATCGGAAGAAAGGTAAGACTTCATCCATTTTTAGTGTCCGAACATCAGCATCAGGCAAATATTTATCCTGGAATTACAAAAGCAATAAGGATTATTTTCTAAATATTGAAAAAAACTTGGAATTATTATTTAAACTAAGAATGAACTTAATAATGAATCCAAAAACTATTTTTAATAAATTATTTTTATAATAATATAAATATTTCTCCATTTTACTCTTACGATGCTTTGAAAAAAAACTTCAAAAATATAAGAAATTTCAAAAAAAGATTAACATGAATTAATATTTGCCTCATACTCAAAGACTATAAAATTTTTTTTTAAGTGCAGCAACCATATATCCCATTTTTCTACATAAGCAACACATCATTGAATAGTTTTCATCCTTTTTTATTGCAGCTTTTAACGATTTCAAAATTTGGTGGTACACAAAGAAAAATATAAGTTTAAAATTTGCTCATTTACCTTTACACTGTATAAAATAGTTATGATAATAATTTTGAATGCAAAATAAAATAATATAATATGTACAAAAAACAATAATACATTACTTTACTCATAACAAAAAACATAATTTTGGCTCTCATCTTTTTAATTTCTTTGTATGTACGTATGTATGTATGTATATATGTATATGTATATATATATATATATATATATATATATATATATATATATATATATATATATATATATATATATATACTAAATATATTGTAGTTTTTTATCACAAAAATATGTACAATGTTGAGAATTTATTTTTCAAAAAAAAAAAAAAAATTTATCTTTAATTAATTTTATAACAAATATTATGAACTAAACAGATTAAGTGCCAATAATATGAGCAAAACTAGAGATAAAAAAGTAGAATAAAAACATAAAGAAATAACAGTTGTTAAGTTAACTCAAATGAAATTTAAGGGCTATTAAAATTTTTTCAAGGTTAAACTTTTATTAGACATAAAGCTCTTCCTTTGGTTCATAAAATTCACTGCCCAATGTTGAAAATGCAAGATCGTGATGCAGTTGCTAGAAAATGACCAAACTCAGCAAATAGCGAAAGACAGTAGCGAACAATAAGTGATCTGCATTTTGAAATGACATGTATAATACAGAGTTAGAACATGTTTGGGTCAGAATGTCAAACACGGACGGTGATACACGAAGCAACACATCTAGGCACAGAATCAATGAAAGCATGGATGACATCCAGAGGAATGGCTATCCATTCTCTGTCAATCATTTGCCAAAGTGTGTCTTCTGAAGTAGGCAGTGGCAGGGTTTGCAAATGGCATACAATCATATCTCAAACATATTTGACTGGTGAGAAACATGGCAAGCACAGTGACCAGAGAAGCAGTTGTACACTTTGCAGGGCATGCTAGCTGATGCGAGCAATGGGCATTCAGACATTATCCTGTTGATAAAAGGCATTGAGAACCCCCTGAAGGTAAGGGAGTGTCACCGGCCACAACACACCATTCATGTAGGATTGGGCTTTCATGATGTCATGAATATGAACTAGAGGTAACCTGGAATCATAAGCAATGGCGTCCCAAACCAAGATGTTGGCACGTGTCAATCCATGCATGTTGTTTCCAATCCCCGTGATCAGCAAAGCTAGATCAGGTCCATGAGTCCATTCACCCTAAAAAAGTCAAATACCAGAAGGGGATCCCGAATCAGGTCTTGCTTGGTAAGCCCCAAACAAGATAAAATGTGGTCAGGAGAGGACTGCACAGAAGAACACTTAGTGCAGTTTGATCTGGTCTACTGCAGCTTGTAGTCAAGGAGCCACCAGGACACCTCACCTGGTACCAAGAATGTAAGTGGGGCAGTTCAGGAAGCCATGGTAGTTGCCCTAAATTTAGAAAAAAGCTCCATATGAGTAAGAGAAGTGGCAGGCATGGTAAAATCGCTAGCACCAGCTGTAGCCAAACTGTCTGCAATTTCATTACCAGTAACATCCACATGGGACAGAATCCACTGAAAGTGAACATGATGATAATAGGAAAGATATTTTAGTTTCCTGAGGATGTCTGCACTAGTATTATCACTCACATGATCCCAATCGGCCAAATGCTGAATAGCACTTCTACTATCAGAAAAGATCCAGATATTCTTTAACTGCGGAAGCATCATGATGGAGTTCAGACCTTCTAGAATAATCCATGCATTCATAGGTGTGTCAACTGCAATTTTCCATAAGGACCAATATACTCTTCTCAATCCAATCACCATGCCCCTCATAAACTAGTCTGTCTGATGGAATTGACTCTGTTGACGATGGCCTGCAATTGTTTGCAATTACAGGAGTTCTTTGTGACCAGAACAAACATTCAATGATTATTTTTGTAGCAATAGTGGCGCAAATATTGCCCACTCTATTGGTTCCTCATCTTATATATCTTATCCTACGTACGCTGGAAAATTTCACAACATTCGCATAACCCAGTAAGTGTGTCAACTCTCAAGTTCCCATGATTTTCTGACCATTCCTTCTTGGTGTTGCATTTTCAATGTCGGGCAGTGTATATCAATCACACAGTATCATCTGTGGGTTTTAAGTCACAGAAATAGGATAAAGGTTTTGAAAATGAGAAGAAATAACTTTCTCTAACCATCTTCAATTGAAATTGTTTTATGGTAAATAAATCTCATTCTTGAGATTATCCTACAATTGCAAGATATTCTCTTTACTTATAGCTGATGTACTTCTACTTTGATATAAATACCTCATGAGACTATCACTGATAGCATAATTTTGCAATTTTCCACCAAAATGAATGGAAATGGAGCTCTAATCATTTTGGCAATCTTATGATCACTCAATTCTTTATCAGAGAAAGTAATCAATTTCTTATTAGAGAAAATAATTACTTTTCAGAAAGATCTTTTTTAGTTATACTAGCTTGATTTCCAACAAGAACTTTGGTTTTTTTGTTCAAATTGAGTTTGATTTGAATTTTTCATACACTGCAGCTTAAAATACCTACAGGGCTATAATTATTGAGTTACATGAAATAAAATAATCCAAACTTCATAATTTCTTAACGAATTGCATGATAAATCTGTTAACTGCATGGCACAATATAAAATAATACATGCAACTTGTTGGCCAGTTACAAGTGAAAATGTTGTTAGGATTGGAACTCACTACTTTCCGAGAATGAAAGCAATGCTCTAACCAACCAGGCCACCACAGCTTCACATGTGAAAATGTCACAGCAGACCATGTCTGAGTGTACATTGCTTGTGAAAGCCTACTATGTGAGCAATGACAACCAGATTTTGACTCAAATTTGTTTGCAACCAAATACAAGCTGAAGACAACCAGTCCAAATTAGTTAACAATCAAGAATTTAATTTACAAGTTTGAGATGACAATGTAGATCAGACAAGTTTCAAAATGCTGTAAACATTGAGAAGACAGGCTCTGTTTCAAACCAACCCAAATAAATCGATCTGACAAGCTGTACAACAGATGAGAAACATGCAAGTGACATTGTGACAAATTGTTGTTTAAGTCCTGCATCTCTTCCCATAAAAATTCCAACCATTAGGCCCTTAAACTCCTTAAAGTCACAGAACAGTGGTTATGTTTCACTAACATTATTGTCAAAAGATTTGACAAACAGGAATTTGATGGGAATATGGTTTGCTTCAGTGATAAAGCCAACTTTCATTTGGATGGGTTCATCAATAAGTAAAATTGGCGCATTTGGGTGAATGAGAATACATACTTTGCGATTGAGAAGTCTCACCATCCTCAAATAGGTGACAATTGAACAATACAAGAAGGTTTTGAAAAATGTTTTGATCTCTATAATCCTAAGAGCTCCTGATTTCAAAAGGATGTGTTATATACAAGATGACAATTGGTCCCATTAGGGCAAGAAAGTGTTTGATGTCCTAGAAGTGAACTTTGGATATTGCATTCTGGTTGTAGGGTAAGCAGAGATACTGAAATGGGACAGGCTTGGCAACTATATTCTCTGAATTTGAAAACACAAGATTCATCTTTGTAGGGTATTAAAGATAAGGTGTACAGAAATAAACCAAACATCATTGCTGAGCTGAAACTGCGATTCAGGTGGTCATGCATAATTTTGTTACTTATATCACAGCCATATTGAACATGTCATAACCTAAATATGAATATCTGTAGTGATATTTACCCATTAAATAAATTTTGTGCTCAGTAGTTTTTAAATAGATCACATATTATTTTATACAGTTCAATAATTATCCCACTGTAGTAAATAGAGGATTTCTTATGAAACCTTGATTATTGAGCAATAGCTTAAATGTAATTGTAGTTTCTCCCACAACCAGGATGATCATCAACTCCTGGGATTATAGAATAGCTTTGATTGTAATTTGCTCTTTAATCAAGAATTATCTCACAAAACATCTCCTGACACAAACAATTTCCAAACATATTAAATTTAGAAATATTTAGTTTAAAGATTACTTAATGTGAGAAAAATTAATTTAAAAAATGATGACAAAAATATTAAATTTTGTTCTTCATACTAAAAAGTAATGACAGACCAAATTTGGTACCCAATATTTTGCAGGTCCCTATAAACTTTCCAAAAACAAAATTTCAATTCGTAACATTTTTATATTGATGTTCAAATAAAATAATAATGTTAAATAACATTTCTCAAGAACTCTTTGTTAATTTTAATAAAGACTTTTACTCAATGTATTAGATTTGAATTTATGTTAATTTCAGCAGCATTTATAAAAATCTTAATTTTAACATTTTTAACAAAAGAAAATTTATAACAGATAAATATTTTTAAATTCATTATTTATAAATAAGCCAATTTGATTATTAGAATTTCCTAAAACTAAGTTAGATTAAATTCCCTCAATTGGAATTAAAAATAGAATAACAAAGGAATTAGAATAAAAATATCAAAGCAGAAAAAAATGATACATAAAATGGATTTTTAGCTTTTTTTTAATGATAAATAAAATACATTAAAAATTTTAAAATATTGTTGTCAATGAATATTTTACTAATACTAATAGCAACACTGAAATTTTATTTGCATTATAGTCTTTATAAAATCAATAATATTTCTTACTGGTTGTAAAGTTTGTAGGCATGGTAAAACTGGAGGAGAACATCGATCTGAAAAGGTAGTACAAAGAATAAATATTTTTTTATTGGAATGAGAAAATATTTCTTGCAGTCACAAACTGAAAATACAACTCATTTGTATTTGGAAGAAAATGTTTATCAACATAAGATTTTGCAAATGTTAAAAGTAATAAATAACATAACAGCACAACACAAGCTACAAGGGAAAGAAAAGAAATTTGAGACCAAAGGCAGCACATGCTTTTAGAATGAAACTAAGCAAGAGAGTGTAATGTGTTTGGTTCAGTTCTCACTGAGAGAATACGCAAGCCACACCTGCAGAGTCTGGAGATTGGCTAGGAACATTTTATAAATTTAAAATAAATGGCAAAATATTTTGATAGACAACATTTTAGTTTCACTTCACAATTTCAAGTGTTGCCTAAAGAAAATGTGATGAGTGACAATAAAATATACCATCAGTGAATAAATTGAACAACACAAAATATATAGAGAGAAAAGCAAAATGCAATATAAATCTATTTATAAATTTGATACAAAATGCAAAAACATAATCAAAAGAAAAATTTAAACAATGCAATACAATAATTTGTACATTATCATTATGCAATAAAATATGATTATTAACTTAGGAATAAGCGAATCTTTCAGGAAAATGCACTCTTCTACAACTTTAAATCATGATAGATTGGTTGACATTGTTTGTAGTATTATTCACATTTAAATAATTAACAACTTATTTGGAATCCTTTAAAAAGTATGCTGGTATCATTCAATCTAAGGAAATTGTGTTTGAATGGCTTTTCAGTTGGATGATGATTGTTAAAGCACTGGTCCGCTATACAAATGGCTTTAGGAGGATAGTTGATGGTTTGCACAGAAGAAAACATGACGGTAGAATCTGAATTCATGAAAATGGGATTTTGCACATGTCAGCAAACACTAATAAAATTAAGTTTGTTCATCTGTTCCTTAATGATTGTCACAAATGTTTTTTGCCTAAGGATTATTTGTTGTCCAGTTTGTTGAACGAATCCATTGGCAGCACAAGGAATATTTAGAAACAACCTCTTTTAAATATTCAGACTCTGATGCCTTGCTTAAACAAACATCAATTTTTTATATTAATTTAGTATTACTTTTAGATTCTTAATATATTAAAATAAATAATATTCTTTAGCATATTTTGAATGTATGGAGTATATTTTAATCTCAAATACAAAAAATATCTTCTATTGCATAGTTCTTTTAGTACTTTTTGCCCTATAACCCCGCATTTGATAATTGCTTTAATGGGAAAGCAAAAAACTGTAAACTATTGTTATAAACATTCAATTTGCATTATGTATTGTTTAAAAATGTTTACATTTTTATAAACAATTATCAAATGATAAAACTCATTTGAACACCAATATTTATTTCTGGCAAAAACAGTTTAGCAATCGCATCTGTTTGAGCCTCTGTTCAATGAGACAAAAATAAATTTTGCTGTATCAAGCAATCTTTTGCACCAACTAGCTTTAGTTTTGCACAGCAGTTAGCTTGTTTGCCCTTGTTCATCAGTTTTTAGTCAATTTTTGCACACACAAAAATTTGATTTTGCATATGTTAATTTTAAAATACAATTTTGAGTCAATAAAATCTTCGTATCTACATTATATTATTTTCACTTGTCTATAAAAAATATGGTATTTCTTTAGGATCAAAAGCAGAGGTATAATGAAAAAGTACTGTTCTTTGTTACTTACATTACAATTTAATATATTATGACAAATTTAAATTAAATAGAAATTTCATTATTAAAAACGCCTAAGGAAAAAAAGGATTAAAAATATTTGTTAAATCATTTCACAAATGTAACTTAAATCAAAGTAAAGAATCAAGTAATTGAAGTTTATGATGAGTGTTTTCATTCCTTTTTATCAACATATTCAAACTTTAACAATTAATAATTATATTCTATTGATATATAAATAATATTATTTACAAAAATTAAATATAAATGCATAGCAGTTTAAATTTTCTTTAATAATTTTTCAAAGTAGTAGATCATGAAATGTCAAAATTAAGGATTTCACAATACATAATTATAAGGAAAAAAATGAAAAACATTTAAGTCAAATGCAATTCAATTGCAAAAAGGCAGTTATCATACAAAATTTGGATAAAAGATATATAAAAGTTTTAGAAATTGTTTGTTCAATATAATACAATTACAAAACGCTTCATTTTTCACAAGTTATTTTAAAAATCAAATCTGAATTTAATTTTAGATGTTATAAGTACAGTTCTACTTTAAATAAAAGGGTGAATATAACTAAGTAATTATATATACATTCAAAAAATGACAACCCATTTTATGTTAGCTACAAAAAAATATACAAATGATTAAATTACAATTTTTTTTTCAAATGATTTCACTATTTTTTTTTATCAAACACCATACAAAAAAATCATTGTGTAAAGTAACTTTTAAAGCATGCATACAAAATGGATATGTAAAAAATACATAAAAAAAGTGCTAGTTTTAAATTTCAAAATATATTTAGTAAAAAATTTGGCACTGGGCATTAAATATTAAAATCATAATAATCCTTTTTTAAATTTCAACTTCTTCTTATGGTCATAAAATGCAAGATGCAAACAATCTGGCTAATATATTATAAAATATTGAAAATAGCTTGTTTTTTTACTTAAATATAATAATGAGTGCTCAGCAATATATATATATATATATATATATATATATATATATATATATATATATATATATATATATATATATATATATATATATATATATATATATATATATATATAATTGAAATGTAATAATACTAAATCAAAAATATTAAATATTATGTTTAAGTTATGAGCATAAAAAATAACTAAATAAGTAATTACAAGAAAAGGATAATTTTCAGTGAAAAAAATTAATGAAAGCAGAGTGATATAAAAAGATTTTTGAAGTTATTTTAGACAGAACATTATACTTCCCGTAAAAATTGCAATTTTATAAGATTGCACATCATTATAAACAATAATGTGTTGTTATTAATTGAATTTTCATTTAGAGAACCATTGTTTTTAACATTGTATAACTGAATTCACTTTTATAAACCACATACAACTCAACAGATATGAGAGCTCTATTTCATAAAATAATTCTAGGATAACTTAACATAATACCATGTTTTATAGGAATAGTGAAATTTTTCAAATTAAAGAGTAAATATCTTTATACAGCAACTAATTAATTTAAGTTTAAATGTCACATTATATTTTTTAAAAAATAATTTTTCTCATATTACAATATTTCTTATAGAATTAGCAGATGAGTTTTTAGCTTACTTGTCAATTTCCCAAAGTAATGTAACTCAAGCTGCGAAGTTGATAGTAAAAATAAAAATCATCAGTGAAATTAAAATAATAATATGAACTATATTTTATTGTCAAAAATATTATTTAACTTACACTGTAGATAATGGATGAGCATTAGTCCTAAACAATAACTGGACAATGAACCAGACTTAGCATCGTTTATATCATGTGAACGAGCCCACAATTTTATAGCCAATATTAAAGGACGAACGCGATCATCAACTGAAAAATATTATGTACTATAGTCAGCACAGGTTTAGAAACATAAGACAGGTTATTCCATATCAAAGCTTAAAATTTTGAGGAAATTATATTGCATGCAATATAATAAAAATGCCAATAATTATTAAAATTAAATATTAGAGAAATAAATCTAAATAAATTTCCTCTATTATGAAAAGCATTATATAATTTCTGTACACACAATAAAAATATAAACTTACTTCGAGCATAACTCCGAAGTAATTGAGAGTTTCTGATACCAGTTGGATTGTTTATATTCAAATCCACATCAAATCCACTAAAAAATAAAAAGATTAACAGATGATAAGTAAATTAATAAATATTTCAAATTAATTTTTCAATGCATTCTCTTTTGATTAGATACTAAAGTATTTTCCTGTATATAAACCCATGCACCATATTATGCACAAGACCCTTTTTTCTTTAGTAGAAAAAATAACACTGCATAATCTGCACTACTGTATCATCTGTGGCAATTTTTACAGTGTATAACCCCAAATATATACTGTTGATAATGTAGTGTCACGCAAAATAAAAAACGCACTGTATCATTAAAATTTTAATTAACTGTGTGGGAAAATAAAATTTATGGAAAATATTTGGTTGCATCCTATTTGGATCCATCTCATCACCAAGTCCCATTAACCAGAGGTGAAGTCTCCCAAACTACCAGAAAGATTGAGAATCACAAAGAGATTCAGATAAAACTTTTCACTTTTCAGTTTTTAATAACTTTTAAAATGCACATTTCCAAAAATGTATATTTGCTTTATTAAAGACGGGAAAAGTAGTGTTTTTTGATGAATCACATTTTATGCTTCATTGGACAGATGTGGCCATTGGCATGTACGACGTGAAACCTCTGAAAACAAACAAACTGCATCCTTTGCTGGAGCAGCCCAGGCTGAAGGCCGTTTGCATTATGGTCAAGGGAATGTTTCCCTAGCATTCTCTGAGTTTACACACCATTGTCGGAGACAAAATGGGTGAACCCATGCACACATCTGCTCTTACAGACCATGTCCATCCCTATATGTGCATTATGGTGTCAAGCAATTGGCAGTGTATGTGCATGGTTTGAAAAGTACAGGATGAGTTTATCGTTCTCTCCTGGACAGCAAACTGTTCTGGCTTAATCCCAAACAAGAATCAGTGGGACCATTATGATCAGGTTGTTTGCTTCATAGATCCTCAACCACATAATCTAGAGCACCTGACAATGGCACTGCCAACCTTGGAGGAAAAAATCAGTAGATTCTACTAATTTTGAGGGAAACAATTAGGAGACACTACTAGCAACATTTTTGCTTGAAGCAGAATGTTTAAAACAGTAATACTACAAAAAAAATTTTACTTTTTAGATTCAGATTGTCAAAAATATTTTGTGTTAATCTTAATTTTTTAATAAAATATTCATCAACCCTAAAGGAACTATGAAAGATAAAAGAATAGACTACACGTAAAAAATAAGCATCAATGTTCATATCCTATTATTTATTTTATAGGGTAACTTTTACTACACTATTACAATTTATAAATATTTAACTTATAAAATACATTACTAAATAAATTTAATGCACAGACAAATACTTTGTTTGATGGAAATATTTTCCTAATTAAATTACTGATAATTAGTAATATTCCTCTTAATTGAACTGCTTATGCAAACAGGCATCTAATGTCTGCTTCTGAATGTTAATTATATGACTACCTTGGTAAAGTCTTGGCAGCCTAGTGGTTACAGTGTCATTCCCCCATTGTGACCTCGAAACTCAGAGGAACATATTTAAATATATATATATATATATAGTCATTATATTAGTGTGTGGCATCTAATGGCTATTTAAATTCCTAAAACAACACAATAGATTTTTATTTCCAACAAAGTTTAGACTTTTTTAAAATTTTTCATTGAATTGCAAAAAATCAATAGATTTTCATATATTATTGGGAAATCGGAGAAATGATGAAAAACCAGGAGTTTCCCAATAATATCAGTAGAATTAGCAGCTATGCACTGGAGTCTGCATGTCTCAACATCACGATGAGCACCTTCAGGAACCTAATAGACTCTCTTCCTGTATGTCTTGCAGCAGTCCAATCTGCAAAATGTGGTTATTCCGGCTCTTTACATGTGGTCACAGTAATGTGGCTGGACTGTGTATGGATCTCATCTGCTTAGCTTATTTATACAAAAACACATACTTATAATTTCTATGAAAGCCCACAAATTCCAACCCATTTTATTGCTATAAAGTTCATGTGACTATTTTGAATTACGATGAATGATTATTATAGTCTACTGCTGTACAAATCTTTTTACCAAAATGACATTTTTATTAAATATTTAATGCAATTAGATCAATTTTTAAGCATATTATTTCTTGCTGCACTTTTCCTTTTATAAGTTATGAAATGGCAGAACATATGTTATTAAATGATGAATATGAAAGAAATTAGATTTAAATCTTTAAATTGAAGAATAAGTCTTGATATCTGATTCATTTAAAAGGAGAACTTAGTAAAGGGAAAATAATAAAATATAAAGTTCTTAAAATGAAAGCAGTTCAGATAACATACTCTAGCACCAATTTTTCCTGAGATAAATATATAATATTTAAATTATAAACTTATTTCAAAAGTACAAATAAAAAATTTAAACCCTTTCAATATTTTATACTCTTTTAAAGGTAACTGATTTTTTTTATATATAAAAAAATTTCTCAGTTTCATGCTCTTGATTTTATCACTAATACTAGTCAATAATTTCTGGGGTGATTTAATGGAAGTCAAATCACCAGTATACTAGATTTTTTACAGTTAAAATTTCCTCCCTTCTTGAGTATTTAAATATTAAACAAATAATTTAAAAAGGTATTTAAATACATTAAAAGGGGGATTTATTGCATACAGAGAGAGAGACATAAAATGATATTAAAAGTAAAATGTAACAGTATATATATATTACCAAGAAAATAAGCTATACAATAATAGAAATATTGATTTTAATTTACAAAAGAATTCTTTGAAATATTTTAAATTAATGATATGTATACAGAAAATGCATGTTTGTGACACATCATTCTAATCAATCCTATTCTTTAACATAAGGGTTTTGTAAAATAATGGAAAAGCTTTACTGAAAAATGTGATAATACATGACTTCTACATATGATAATATAGGACATAATTAAATATATAATTACCATTTTTCTGTACTATAGCTTTGCTTATAATCTAAACGCGTGCAAGCATATTGCACATTGTTGTTTACTTTGTTTGTTTTCAAATGAAGCTAAAAATGAGAGATCTGTCCAAAGAGGGCAGACAGTGGGAGTCCATCTGGTCGGTGCTTCAGTAACCATGGCACAGTAACTGAAGGTATCAATAAGCACTGTATTGAAAGTTATGACAGCATGCAATGATCACGACAAAACAATATTTGCAAGACAATATCATCAAAGGAAAAACAAACTTGATGAAAGATATGTAGACAACAAGGAAGATTATGATTGCTAGAAGATTCCTGCAGCAAAATAACTATCAAGCTGAATGAAATCTGAAGAACCCAGATTGACCTAGACAGTCTAAAGACAATTGCACAGACAAAATATTCAGGGTAGAACTGCTTTGACAAACAATTTGCATTAGATGTAAATTGAAAACTCTGAGTACAGTGGTAAAACTTCACCATAAAACTTGAACTAGTATCAATGAAAACATGCCTGGTTTTCTGATGAAATCCTATATTTCTTTTCACTCCCCATCGTAAGATAGATATAAACGTGGTTAACCCCAGCAGAAGCCTACAACTCACACTTCTAATTCTTTAATTCGTCATAATCAAACTGTTCAATCTTTTTTTCAGGAACATAACGACTCAGTTTCATACCTTCCAGGTCTGTCGAATTGACAAACTTAAAACATCGGAGCCCCTAAGTACTGTTTAAAAAAATGTGAGATCTTGTTATCCTTCTCCAGCATATCTACATAAATAATATTAATTTCTGCATAAGGAATGCATCTTACTTATCATTACATGGAAACTATATATGTCCATTTCAATAAAGTTTCAAGTGGTTTTTAACTGTGAAAGGTGATACAGCACTTCTTTTCAAGTGGGTTTTTCATGATTTTGGACAATCCATATACAATAAAAAGCACATAACACAATAATAAATACATTATATAACCATGTGTGGTTTGTATGAATTTTATATTAATTACAATTACTTTCATAAATTACTGAATAGGGTTTATAATCTGAATTTGAAAAATAGCAAAGAATTCAGAAAAACAATTTTATGCAAAAAATTAATATATAAATTAGAACCTGTAGAATTTGTATATTTATAAATAAAAAAATCTGTTGTATAATAAGAATCATCATGTTAACATATTACTAATATCGCACCTGTATGAATCTTTAAATTTTAATATAGGAACTCTTGCTCGTATAACTTGTAATTTTATAAAGAAATCTGAAAATATAAAGGAAAACTTATCAATATCATTTTATTTTACTTAAATAAAGAAATAGATATGAACTGGAAATTATACATTCCCTTACTTTCTGTTTCAATTTAATTTTTTAAAGTTACAATTTGTTAGGCCATAAAAAAATTTCTGAAATACAAAATATACATCATATAATAAATAAATAATACACCAAAATATCATATGGTAAATATGATATATGATATTTAAAATTTGTATGTACTCAAAGATAATACATAAAATAATATAAATATGTAAAATATCCTATGGTAAAAATATAAAATTTTACCATATGATTGCTGGCATTTACCTACTTTAAATTAATATAAAATTCAAATAAGGAGCTTAAAATTCTATCTTAATTTTTGAATAATTTAAAAACATGGAAAAAAGAATTAAACAGTTGTAATTGTGTGTAATATGCAAGCATAAAAATTTTCTTTGTTACAATATATTATTTTACGAAAATTCAGTTGCATAAGCTGATGACTGATAAAGGAGTACTTATTCAATGACTTTAATTTAAAATGTAACCAAAATTTATAAAAAAAAATTATTTTTTAATCTGTTACTATGGAACAATTACAGGAAAAATTTTTTACATCAAAAAGGTCTTTGAAAAATTCTTTTTGAATATCTGAATATATAAATATAATTTATAAAATTTGATTGGGAGTTGTAACAAGTAAACAAATTTTTAAGGACTAACATTTTTCTTTTAATAAGAATATAAATATTTAATCACTGATTATCAATGGGTGAAAATGTATTGTTAATATACATACTTGATCATAAGATTGCATATTTAAAAAAAAGTTTTTGTATTATATTTTCTAGTTGAAATTATTAAAAATGTGAACAATGAATAGATGAATTTACTTTGACATAAACATTTATAAACTAAAACATGTACATACATTTACGTGAAAGTAATTTTTTTAGTTCCCAAAGAATAGATAAGGCTTTTTTCTGTTGAATCTGTAAGAAAAACATTTAGTTAAAAATTAAAGAAACATAATTTCCGTTTTTAAGAGAGAAATATAGTAACAATCAAAAAGTGGAATAGTGTGTATTTAAAATACAATAAAATTACAATACAAGTTAGAAATTTCATTTTTCATTCAAACAAAAATAAACTTAGAAAATTTGACCCCCTTTTTTGAAACCAATTGGTGATTTTTCTAATTATTCAATTTTTTGAAAGAAAAGAATTTTTCTTATATACTTTCTGGATACTGAAAACAAGATATAATGATAAACATTAATTAAAAAAAAAATTTAACTCTGAAACCAATCACAAAAATACATATTTTCTCTAATACTTTTTGTACTTTTATCAAATAGTGATAATTAACTCATTTTTACAAATCTTTCTTAACATTTCTATTAAAGTAAGTTAAAAGGAATACATCTAGCTATGTTAAAGGGATTTCTTTGATATCACTAACAAAACACTGCTTCCATTTCTTTGAATTAAAAGTCAAAAGAATATATATATTACATATGTGTGTGAATGGGCTGTAACATAGGCCATAAATAACAAAGCCTAAAGCACAGTTCCAAACTGATCAGGTTAATCTTCAAAGTACATTCACTTTGATTAATAGTGTGTGTGCACTAGATATTTTCTGTACTTAGAAGAGTTGGACTTTTCCAGTTAGGTGGAAACTGCTGGAAAGGGGTCTTCTTAATTTAGAAGGGACATAGCAGAAAAACCCTCAATGCCACTTCCAAAGGTATTATTTCACTTGGAGGACATTGTGAACATTCCGACCAATTTAACATGCACCATCCACCTTAGTCAAAGTTCAGTAAAATTGGGATTCAAACTCTATAGTTTCTGACAATGAGAACAATGCCCTAACCAACCAGGCTACTATAGTCTTTGATTGATAGTGTAGAGGTATAAAAAAATAAGTGTCATAATGGTTTATTACACCCTTGCAAACTATTTTAAAATGGTAATATCACTCTTTTTAAAATGACGAGATGTTGATGACGAATTCTTTATTGGGGTAGCTGATTGGAATTATCACTCTGTTCTATTTTCTGATCTTAAGACGACCACTGCTGTCTCAATTCTAACATCTTAAGTTTTTGTCAACACTGTTTAATCTTGATATCAACCTCAAACAACAATTTCATTTTATTAATTACTTTGATATTTTTACTTTCAATCTCTAATGATATCTCTTTTAAATATTACCATGATAATATAATTAAATTCTATAGTTAAGAAGCTAGTTCACATATAATAACAGTACAGTAGTTTGAATGGTTGATCGGTGGCATTTGAACAGAAAGAATTACAAAAGCCTATGAGTGTGCAGGACACAGCTCCTTGATATTTTCCGAGTATAAACCCTTTTTGACGTTGAGGGGAGGGAATTCCCTGAGCTGAACCAGAGATATTAAAATGGCAGGGCAGTTAAAAATGTGTTTTGGTGTTAGTGGAAAATTATCACAATCAATGCAGAGATGGTAGATTCTGTTGCCATTCTTCTGGATATTGATATCTCGATAGTGACTGGTTCTAAGGTGAATGATAGCTTTAGTGAGGTTTCTATTTTCGTTCAGTGGTTTACATGTTTCACTTGTTTACAAAGGCACTCATTGGTTCAATTCCCAGAGCATCAAAATGGTAAAACTGAACTCTTTTTAAAAGTATTTAAAATTTATTTAAAAACTTTCCAAATTAATTATGTTTTTTAATTCTAAAAAAATTTCTTATCATTTTAGAATATTCTCACTGAGATGGACAATTTAAAATCTTTGTTAAGGCATACGTTAGCTAATTAATATTATAAAATTAACATTAATTTCTGCATTCATCACGTTTTCATGTGATAATGCTCTCCTATTAAGATTAATTACAATAAAATGTCGGAATTATTCAAAGCAAGACATCAACATTCAAAATATATAAAATCATCAAATATCATTTGATTTTTGAACTCCAGATCTAGAATCATGCTCATCATGAAATTCCTTAGAGTACGTAGAAAAGACTTGTCGAGTCTTTAAGGCAGAAATGAAGTATCTATCTCTTTCTATACAGCAGCTGGAATTGAAATTAGGATCTTTCACTCTCAATGTTATGATTCAATTCCTAAACTCATTAAATCTCAAATCTTTAATCATTCAATTAAATAAAAATTGGATAGTTTATTTCTTTATGGATTTTTCCTAAATACATAGTAATTTCTGCTGTCATTGTAACATGGAACAAAATTATTTCAATATGCTTGCCAATAATGTATCAAATAACAATCCAAACATATTAAAAATCCCATTTATTGTTTCTTTTTACAGTTCTTGAAAACTGTACATAAAAATTATAGTACTGCAAAATGTACAATACACTGCACAGCAAATAACAAAAGCTTTTTTTTTTTTAAATGTGTGTATTTATAAATTTCTGGAAAAGATTTAAAACGAAGAAATAATTACTTGTAAATCATGAAACATAAGACAAACATCTACATCACATGTCTTAGATCCATACCCTGTCATTGAAGAACCAAATATAAACAACTCACTTCCTAAAAAATCAATAACACACAAAAATTAGAATAATGACTGCAATTAGTACAAGCTTAATAGTTCATTAAAATAATTTAACAATATATTCCGAATGGTCTTGTGCATTATCTTTACATATGTATGCAATGTATCATGTTCTTTCCTACACTTTGTTTAGCAAGAACTAAGAACAAAAATTAAACAAACAAGTTTTTCTTATTATTATCAAACATTTTGACTATTCTATGAATACAAATTACTCAATTAGCAAGTTTCAAAATCATTCACTTTTTAATGCTTTTATAAAAGAAAATTTAATTATTTGTCACTTTATTTTTGTTAAATTTCATCACTAATTACCTCAAGAGATTGTTCCTTATCAACCCTCCTAAAAGAGAATTTAAAATTTTAATATTAAGTAAGTTTATGTAAAAATTACGATTATGTTTTTGTAAACATTAGGGCTAATTAAGTCACTCATAGACTAACCAAAGAAGGTAGTGAAAATGAAATGGCCAGTATTAGCTTATTTGTCAAAAATAATACTTAAATGAAATCTTAATTTAATGTGGCGTTTCTTAACAATGCACCATTAGCGTACAAGAACATCCCATGGCAGGCGTAAGAAATCAAACAAGACCATGATTGTTCTGAGTAGACTAACATATGGCAACACTTTGTGTGTTTATAAAAAAATGCTGTAACCATACAGCTCCATGAGAACACAGTCTGGGTTGCACCAGACTTTCTAAGGGAAATACAATATTTAAATGCTTTACTAATATGGATTTTTTAGAAGATAATATCTTTCTGGAGTTGATCTAACATGTCGGATCTTTCGAGGATAAGCAAGAACAACTATATATTTTAAAATTACTTTTTGAAAATTAATTAAATAAGAATGCAATGATTTTCACGTAAAAATTCTTTGAACAGTTTCACTCATAATCATGAATTATATCAGGTTTGTAAGTATTACAACAAATTACCATTCTGAAAAATCACAAGAGTCCCAGAATTTATCAGTGCAACTTGCTTCAGCATGCTTTTATTTGACTTGTAACTTAAAGTGAAAAAAATATTCTGTTTGCCAAGAAATGTTGAAGATCTTTGATATTGAATGGTCGGAGCAAATGCATGGTTGTATGCACATTAGCAACTGGATAAAGAATTACATTTCGAAAAGAGTAAGTAAATGACAATGACATGTGGAAGTTCAAACATGCAAATGATATGATAATGAAAAGATAAACTTGAATAGAAAGGAAATGATTCTTATGAATGTAGACTTATGGTAGCTGCAAGCAACTTGTCATAATGATGTGAAATTTAAAAAAATGGAGTTACCACCTATATATATATATATATATATATATATATATATATATATATATATATATATATACACTTTTCAATTTGAACACAAACCCAAACTTCAAAATTATCACATCACTATCAAAAAATGTTAAGATATTTTCAATAAACATTTTGATAAATAAATTTAAATTTCTACAACAGAAACTAATTTATGTGTGGCAATAAGTGTTTGCACATTGCATTCAAAACCATGGAGTTCTGAAAATAAAATAAGAGCTTTGAAGAAATTATAATCTAAGTTGCACAACAGAAAACTGGTCTGCAAGATAACTGTCCATAACTAAATACAATAATACCAATTTTGTAACATAAGCTTGCAAAATGTCAGAGTTTAATTATACCAAAAATAGGTATAACAATAAGTGAAAATTTACTTACAAAGGGGGACTTAAATAGGGATAATATATTCCTTTCAAAAATGTATGATTTGGAAGAGTCAATTGATGTGTGAATCAAAATATAATTTTCTGAAGACTGCCATAACATACAATGGTACAGAACTAATTTCAGTAATTAACTTGATCTAAATACACAGTACTTACTGTATTTTTCAATAGTCTCACAATATTTTGTGAATCATTATTTTGATTTTCTGTTGAATTATTGACTTGAATCCAAATGTAATGTTTCCACATTACATTTGGAAAGTATGCAATGATTTTTTTCATCACTGAATAAAAACTAAATTGAAAATGTAAATTACCAACTGAAATTACTAGAATAAGCATCATCATACCAGGAAATCTTTCTTGAACAATATTTTCCAATCTATCTCGTAATTCCATTTTAGAATAGAAAACTTCATCTGTTTGAGCATTTTCAGCATAATACTGGCAAATACTTCTGGTAAGCTACAAAATATTAATTTTAGAAAATATTTTTTAAAAAATGATGACTACAAAGTAAGGAGAAAACTAGGAGAATCCTACCTGCATGGAGGATTTTTTAAAAGAAATTATTTTCTTAATTCTTAGTATTTTTTAATGTCATAAAGTGATTAAAAATAACCATAAAATGATTCCTTTGAAATCTAATATTTTAAATTATGTTTTAGGATACAAGCACAATTAGTTATAAATTAATTATCTAGTCTTTTTCTGAATTTAAATATTTATTGACATGAGTATTCATGGATAATAAAAAAATGCTATTAGAAAATCAGAAAAATTTAAGCTTTTAACTTTGTACATTTAAAGTTATAAAATCTGCTCTGTCCTTCACAAATACTCTAGGATTTGTGCTTTTTTTGGTATAATATTGTTTATGTATTATTAAAACTTATTTTTGTAAATTTAACTATTTATCAATAAAGAAATTTACATAAATATAACTGTTAATTACTTTATATCATTCAATGATACAAAAATTAAAAGTCTGAAAATGATAAAAATGTATTGTTAAATAAAACTGAATACAAAAACTTTAAGGCAACAAAATATAAGATTGTTTCTCAAATTAAAAAGAGATAATCTAAAACATTGTGATAAAGTAAAAGAGTTCCGCAGAAGAAAATGGAAAATACTAAATATCAAGCATTGTGCATCAAATTGATCTGATCCCTCAAATTTATTTAAAATATCTAAAATTAATAATACTGCTAAGATAGCTACATACTAAAAATTGGAAATCTCTAAAAAAAGTGTAACTTCTCTTCTTGTGGAAATGTGGTCTGTTTGATTATTCTTATGAATGTTCAATTTGCATGGACAACACATTTTATTAGACCTAAATATGAAAAATATTAATAAAAAATGAATGTACACAAATTAACAACTGACTTCAAGAGGCAATCACAAAAATGCTTCGCCCTTCTCTCTTGTATTTATTTCCCCTCCAGAGGTGAGTGAGAGACAAAATGCTTAAAATATTGTCAGCATATAAATATCATATAGTAAATATGAAATGAAAGATTAATTATTGATAGTATTTGTATTATTTTGATAAATAGTATAGGTAATAATTATATTATTATCTATAATAATTGTTTCCATTTAAATAATACAATATGTAATGAATTCCAGATACTCAAAACTAATCAAATGAACATTTTATTTTTCAAAATTGGAAAAGATGAAAAGATTTATGTTTAAATAGTGAAATGTTTCTCGCTAATATTTATGAGTGCTTTCATGAAATATTTCAAGATCCTGAATTTTATATAATATTGTCATGAGAATAGAAATAACTACACAATTAAGTGGAACAACAATTGGATTTATTAGAACTCAAGATACTCACTGAAGAACAGAATGCAGAACTGGGGCCCTAATTCTGGGACTCGTCTTAATGCTTAAGCAGAATATTCAAGAAACATCTATTTCGAGCAGTAAAGTAAGTCATCTAGATTTTAGACATATAATAAGTGACAAGTTTTAGATTAAAATTCCAGTCTTTTGATAAAACACACTGCTGAGATTTGAACCAAGGACAGACAGATCTGGAGTGCAATGTTCTACTGACCAAGCTACAGAGGATGATAGCAATCTCTTTTCACGCAGCAATATTAGTATGTATTTAAGTATATAACCCAAATAAAATTAAATGGATATCATTAAATAAAATTTTATATTCTAATTCATTTTCTAAATGCTCAACATTTAAAAAATCTTTATAAAATTATTAAAAATCAATAAGTTTTTTTTTTTTTTTTTTTGCCCAATTTTTTAGTAACAAATAATATTTCAAAGGCCTAAATACAAATTTATTTTAAACTCAATTAATTTAAGCTTGTTTTTTTCTTTTTCTTCTTTTTACAAAATTTGATTATAACTTAACATCAAAAAATAATTACAAACTTATACCTACATACAAACATATCTCTACTTGATTAAGAAATAAAAGTAATAGATTATTTTTAATGTTTTCTTCATCATGAGTTTAATTAATTAGAAAATTTGATTACAAATATCAAAAACTTAAATACACATGATCTTGAAAAGTTCAACTATAAAGGATCAAATTATTAAATATCATAAATAAAATATCGAATTCTTTTTCTAAGACTATCTATTTAATAGGAAAAAAAATTGATATTTCATAACTAAGAAACATAAAAGGTTTGAAAATTTGAATGCTATTCAATAAAATTTTGACAAAATTTAGAATTAGAAAAAAGTTTTTAAGTTTATTAGAGTTACTTATTTTAACACAAAGATTTAAAATAGCAGTTCAATTTTTAACATATTTAATTACATTGGTTTTCTCAATTTTTAATTTAATTTAGCTCAAAATAATAGGCTAGTAAAAAAAAATGGTTAAATCGTTTTTGATCAAGAACAAAATTTCTTTACCAAAACTCTTCAAAAAGTTTGATAATAATAAATATTTTTAAAAGTAGCTTAATAAACAAATAATAATTAATGTTACACATAATTGTATTTCAAGATAAATTATAAGATCCAAGATAAGAGAAATATGAGCATTTTAAATAATTAAAGATTACTCCATGAAAAATTCAATTACAATTAATATAAAATACTTACTTCATAATCAATAGGTACAGGTGATACTACTAAATTTGGTCTTAATCTTTTCAATGACACATTTTCAAAAATTTCTTTTCTTTTGATACCTCTCTTATCAGATGGAGTTGCTGAATTCACAAAAGTTTGTACCTAAAAGAATACATTTAAAATTAGCAAAATATGTGTACTTTATTTGAACCAATAGAATGTAAATTACCTAGCTTGAAAACAATTATAGTAGCTTTAAATAAAATATTAATCCATTTATAGATAGTTGATAGGCAAGGAATATTTTGAAATATACTGAGAAGCATTAAAAAAAAAATTAAGTTTAACATATAATTGTTAACTTTTGAGTTTTAAAGCCTCAGCATAAAAATATAGCTTCTTTATAAAATATGATGAAAAGAACATGTATAATATCATTAATTAACTTTATTCTAGAATGCATTTAAGTATTAAATTTAAAAAAATGAAATGGATGTCATTAAATAAAAAAACTTTGGTTTAAATTGTTCCAAATATTATTTTAAATTATTTTCCAAAAAAATTTCAAATTTATCTACATTAAAAATCATTGAAAAATGATTTTTATCTGATTTATTAATAACAAATAATATTTCTTAAGTCTAAATATGAATTAATTTTAACTAAATTGATTCAAGCTTATTTTATATTTTTACTAACTTCAACTTAATGTCAAAAAAAAAATGAAAAATATTAATTGGTACTCATATACAAACATCTCTATTTGATAGAGAAATAAAAACCAATTATTTTTTATGTTTTTTTATGAGTTTCTCTAATTATTGCCTATTAAAGCTTTATTTTTAATATGTTGTTTTGTTTCCCTACCAAAGCTTTATATTTGAAAAATTGAAATCATAAATTAAATAAGTTTAACCTCTTTATGGAGTAAATTACCTAGTTATCTTTAAAAAATTGCTGGAAAAATATGTTCAAAATGCTTCAAAGGCATCAAAGTGTATAATCCATGCTCAAAACAAAACGAAACTATAGATCTTCCATAAGGAGCAAAATCTAACGAAAGTTATTTCCAGAAGAACATCTTGAAGCAAAAGTTTGCCTGTTTTTTGGCATTGCTTGTAAAGTGGCAACAGTAAAGTTAAAGCAATGCAGGATGGTCAAAAATCTGGTTAGTACGCAACAATTTGTTAACAAGAAGTTTTCGAAGAGGTTCAAAAGAGGCAAATCATTCTGTATCACAGCAACGTGAGCTTGCACACAGTGGATCAAACAATTTAATTTTTGACCACTCTACGTATTTTAATTAATGGGTCATCTACCCTGAAAATCTGATTCGGCAAAAAAAAAAGCATTTTTTTATTTCTGAATATAAAAAATAAATTATGTGGTCAACAATTTTTGATATATAGAGAAGCAAATGAAACAAAACCTAAAGATATCACATAGTAGAAAAGTGCTTCAAAAATTTATTCAAACAGACATAAAAATGTATTGATCTTCATAGAGAATATTTTGAAAAAACCAAAAAACTAATTTTGATCATAACTATTTCTTGCTTTTTTTTCATAATTAAGTTGTTGCTTTTGCTTTTGCATATCAATTATTAGTTATACAACACAATTGCTGGATGTACATTTTATATTTACATTTCTTGTTTTCTTTTGCATTATTATTTTTTTTTTATTGTTCAAATTTATGTTATGATTTTTACAATAATTTTGTTACTGGCAACATACTTTATTGTACTATTGAATTTGTGTGAGTGGCAACAGTTTTTCATGTTAATATATATTGTTCATGTCTATACTTCAGATGAATAGTGTTCTTAGCTGCACTGTGCTGCAGGCAAATCTTTCTGTTCAATATTTCATGTTTAAAAATATCAATAAAGTTTTTCTACAAAGCTGATGCTTTTTAGTTTAAGTCAACTAACTATTATTAATAAACATTACAACACACAGGAGAATGCCTTTAAAATATTAAACATTAACTAGCAAACATTGCAATGACACTCGAGTACTAATAAGTTACACCAAAAGATAAATATGTC
Organism: Latrodectus hesperus; assembly: GCA_037975125.1. NCBI lineage: Eukaryota > Metazoa > Arthropoda > Arachnida > Araneae > Theridiidae > Latrodectus > Latrodectus hesperus. The sequence continues at coordinate 1,561,401 of JAJQOW010000015.1, forward strand.
AAGAGAGAGACAACAGCATATGAACATAAATTCAAACCCTTATTGGTCCACTCTAGTTTCCATTCAGCCAACACAAAATTTTGCAGGGAATGTTGTTGCCATAAGATAATAAATATAAACAACATTTTTACATTAGACTTTAGCAAAACCAAATAACATTTTTTGTTAAAATGAGTTTTTTAAAGCAGGAGATTATGGATTTATTATGATCAAGAATAAATATTTTAAAAATAGAATAAGGAGGAAAAAAGGTAGAAACTACAAAATTATAGAATTTGAAATTCATTGCTTTTGCAAAATTATCATCTTTTCGAATCATCCAGCTTCTACAACATTTATTTACTCATGATTGCAAAATGAATGCAAATCTAGGTATATAAACATATAAGATAAAAGTCTATTTACATACATTTGTTTATGATGATATAGTAATTATTCCACACAAGCATTTTTTAAATAAAAAAAGTATTAAGTATCCCACATCATATTGCAGAATATTACAGCAATAAGATAACTAGAATCATTGTATTTCAAAATTAGGAAAGTTTGATTCAAACATCAAATACATAAAAAATACATACTTCATTTAAAATAGGATGATTTACATATAGTTGTTGAATAGGTGAGTTTAGTGCCTCCTGGTCTTTTTGTTTGAGCTGTACACTTCTACTAACTTGATTAGAGCGACTAGAGATTTGTAGATCATTGTCAAATTTCTATAATAAACATCTGACTATAAGGATTTCAGAAAACATAAATTTAATCATTTCAAAAATTTATAATTTTTGTGATGAAGGATAATAAAAAAAAAACTTCACTATTTATTCTCTATTTTGAAAATGTGAAGTTGCTCTATTATGAAAATACAAGTAAATCTTATATTTCCTTTTTTAAAGTTTTACTTATCCATATATGCATCTAAAATTTATATATAAATATACATAATAACTATACTCAGTCAGTAAAAATTACAGGGTTAAAAATAATATCGTTTTTCTACTGGGTTTTCCATAACTTCTGTTATTTGCAAGTATAATATTTTTCTTTTTGAATTAGTTTTTAAAAAAAAATGTTCTGGAAATTAATTATGTACTAGCAATTTTACTTCATCAAAACTTGTGTTAAATTATGTTTCTAAATTTTAGATTTCAGTTTTAATTTTATTGATTAAATTAAAAGTCAAATCAAGAACAATTGTTTTTGCTTGAAAGAGTTTATTGATATTGATTTTTGACAATACTGCAAATCAAACAAATATGAAATTAATGCTATTGTTCTGAATCCATTAAAATTTTTTAGCTCTAAATATTACTGTATAATTGTTAAGATCAATGAATTCTTCTAATGCATTACAAGTTGGTTGAAAAACTTTAATCAAATCTGTTTTGGCTTCCCAATGAATTTCAAGAGTGATATTTAAATGATTATCTAGAATTTCCAATATTTCTGAGGATGGTGAAAAATAAACAATATACCAAAAATCAAATGCTACAAAAAAGTGAAATTTCACTAAATTAGCACTTTTTTCTTAACACCATTTCCTGTCCAATTAATAGTTGGTTCCCTTTTTATCTCCTTCTGGCAGAAATTGTCACTTATCATCAGTCTGGGCACTAATTTCTGTAACATGCAACTGTTTTCAAATCCATTTACACCGAAAAAGGACTTGTTAAGTGTCACTTAAAAGTAGATCTATTTGCCCTAATTATTTAAACTTTTAGGTTAGTTATGAATGTGGAAATGATTAAACATTAGTGCTTAAAAATATAAGGGGAATATTTATTATTTTCTTTCCCTAATGCGGACTATATTGTGACAAGATTTTTTTTTAAAAGTCAGTTTAAGTAGGGATTCTCAAGAGTTTCTTGTGAATCAAATTAAATATATTTCCATTAAGAAGATTGCTGAAATATATAAATTAAAGGAGTAATAAAAATTCAATAACTATTTTTAAATTGAAATTTTTTCTAACTGTCTTGTTTTATTTACAGCACATAAATTTAGTTTCCCACAAACACAACATTTAAGTGCATTATCTAATGAATCATAACATGGTTATTATATTTTTCACTGTAATAAGATTACTTTAAAATTAATACTTTTGAATAAATAAACTTTCTACACAATGTAATGGTTATATTAATTATAGTTAATATACTAATTCATATTAAAATTAATTATATTGTAGCTTGAAATACAATTATGTACATTAATTTAAAAACATTTCTATTACTTACAAAATTATCATTCCTGTAAGAGTTTTCAAATGAAAAATAATTTGGATCATCCTCTACAGAATATGAGTCATCAACCATCTGCTCTGAACTTTCAGTAACTGGAAATCTTTCTTGTGGATGTGATGAATTAATTTGACTGAATAAATAAATGGAAAAAAATAGGTACATAAACTTTTTATATTTAAGTACACAATTTTAAAAGGAATAAATATATTACAGATTAGTGTTTGGTATTTATGTTTGCCTTATAATCACAATGTTCATTTCTGTTAAGTGATTCATTTCTGGCAGAAAAAAAATTTTGCAGATAAATTTATTTTAAATCAGTAACACACAAAATAAATAAAACTAAAATATTTGATTATAATTTTCTTTTTTTATCAAACTTTTAAAATTATGAGAATCAAGCATATATAGGAGTGCTTTCTTATCTTATTTACAAGACAGAAATTGTGAATAAAAGTTGCAGCAACAAGATTTTTTCCAGTATTCATATGTCATTACTATAAAGGTAAAAAAGAAACACACGCGATTTGATCCTATGAACTATTATGGATCCCAAATGCACCAAATCTGTGGATCACTACACCAGAATGGATTCTTATAATTTTAAGGCATAGCTTGATGTGAACATGTGTGAAATTTGTTTGGAGTTTTAGTAACCAATTTAACAACATAAATTATTAGGAAAATTCAGATTTTAATTAAACAGGCAGTGACGACCAGCTTAAAAAACATCACTATAAAAGCAATCCAGCATAGAAGACAACTGAGCTATAAAGGTAACGTAAATAGCTTACATTTTTATGAAAATTCAAATTTCTAATTTACAAGCATTACAATTCACAGTAAATCTAAACATATATGTATATCAAATATTTTGACATAATACTTAATAAATTACATATATTATTACATAAATAGCAATTTTAATTGGATATTACATAAAATAAAAGTATTCATCAAATTATCATTTGCAGAAAAATTTAAAAAAAAACTTTAATGCACATTTAATTTATCACTATCCTTGCCTTTCACTAGCTATACACAAACATTAATATTCAAAATTCTCAATTTGATACATTTTCAAAACAAAATAGAACTTCAAACACTTAAATTTCAATCATAAATGAAATAAACAAAATACAGCAAAATATTCAAGGGTAACTAAATCTCCAAGCAAATTTTGTAAATGCGCACATCAAGTTACATCAAAATTGTAAGAATCCATTCCAGAGTGGTAATCCCCAAGTTTGACACATTTGCTACCAATACCAATTCATAGGATTTATTAAACAGATCTTAATCAAATTGACAAATTACTATTACATTTTGTTTGCAATAATTTGGATTTGTCACGACTTACAGAATATTTACTACGGCTTTATTAAAAACTTACATATTAAACAAAGAACTACTAAATTTAAATAAAGGAAAACAATTTTTATAAGAAAAAATTATTTAACTTAAACCAAAATAATTAAAAATAATATGTTTTAAAACAGAAAAATTTAACATCAACTAATATTATTAAAGATATCTTAAGCATTGAGTTTTTTAACCTAAAAATTAGCATATTCTTACATTGTGTTATTTTTCTAAGATATTTTAATAGATACAAACTATAATTCCAATGAATAATTCCTTGTTGATATTTTTATTCCTCTAAAACATTCTTTAAAAAAATTAAATTGTTTTTTAGTTATTCATAAATTTAGATTTAAAATTTAGTTAATAAAATAATTTGATTTTCCTTCTTTCTAATAAAAGACAAAAGTAAGTAGATAAAAAAAATTAAATTCTTATTATATCTTCATCAAAATAAAGTAATTCTTAAAACAATATCGGAAAATATTTTGATGCAAAAATTATTTATAATATTTTATTGTTAGTTAAATACTCACAAAATATTTCCACTTCTTTTCTTAATATGTGTTGGAGCTTTGTTAGAAGATCCTAATTGTGGTGCAGGACCTTGCCTTTTTAGTCTACGGATTTTAGAGTTTCTGTCCAATTTCCTACAAATAGGACATAAATCACCTGGTTGGGAATGATAATATGTTAAAATCCTGGTGCACTGTCTACATTGTATTCCTGATTCTCTACCCTCAACATTAATTATTTCAAAATGAGGTACATGTGTAGTAGCATTGTAATAACTTCTTTTTGTGAAAGGTTTCTGAAATCTTTTATTTTTAGGCATATTTGTTAGGAATAAAATAAGTAAACAGCTCTCTTTGTCACATTAAAATTGACTCTTCACCAACAAACTGCTTTGTCAGCAATATCCTATAAAAAAATTAGTCAAATGAATATTTTAAAAATATTTATAAAAATACTTCACATTAACAGTTTTAAATTAGTCAAAAAAAAACTAATTTGTCTAGATGAATTTAAATTAAAAACAACAACATTGATTTATTTACAGAATTAAAGATCTGACTCAATAAATGAAATAAAAAGAATATATTGTAATAAAAAATATAATTATATTTTCATCAATGCCAAATAGAACAAAATTAAATTTTAGTCACCAACACAAATAGAATAAAATTAAAAATTAAAACATAAAATTAATATAATAAAATAATTTTTATAGAATTAAAAATATGATAAATAAATAATAGTTATTAGTATAAAAAGGCAAGGATCACAATTGATGTGCTTGTAAGGTAGGCTTCTTTACTTTTTAAATGTACATTATTTGCTTTTATTTTTACCAAAAGTAAAAAAAATATTTGCAGCAATTTTTTTTTAAATTTAAGTTTTGCAACAAATTCATTACATTATTTTATTACACAAACATTTTTTAAATTAAGAATTAAATATTAATGAATTAAATACATATTAAAATTCCCAGAAATATATCCACCTTGTATATGAGTGTAAACTAAGTATCTAATTCCTTTTTTAGATTAAAAACATTTTTGAATCAAGAGATTTAAAATACTTAGTCAATTTTATGACAACTGAAATTTAAGTTTAGATTTAAATAACATAAATATTGACCATGTAGTACAATGCAACTATAGAGTATGAAAAAAAAATCAGCAAAAATATGCAATAACAATTGTACATTGAAAATATATTTCTGATAAATAAAATATTTTAAGTATCAACTTTTATACATTGATATTATTAATGATTTTATCAAGAAATAGTTGCCTTCATTTTTGAAGTTGGTAAAATCACTACATGCTTTTCAATTTCAATGGAACAAACGATAATGTCACTAATATTATTACCAAGTGAAACAAAATATCTCAAATTGCTGCTTTCACCATTATTATTTTTACCTTTTATAAACATTTTAAATATTAAAAAAATAGTTATGCCTTCCACAAATAAGTATTTTCCAACTAAATTAATTTTTCTTTTTTCCATAAGATGCCACATAAAATGCTAACACAGATTTATAGTGGCAAATTAGAATACCAAGCAACGTTAGAAAATGCTAACACAGATTTATGGTGGCAAATTAGAATACCAAGCACCGTTAGGCTTAGGGATTTGAAATCGGGGGAGAAAAAAATCCAATTTCTTATGCCGATCGGCACCCATTCTGGGTTGTTAATCAAATTCCAATACCTACGTCTCCTCCGCTTAGCGAAACAATTTTCGCCAATTTTTTGAGGTTGTGACCATAATACTCAGCTTTCCCTATATTTGTAGTATTCGACTACTCTCTATAAACTTATAATTACTTTGTAATTATTCGATTTGTTATTCCAGGTAATTTTTCTCCACGAATAAAAGAGCGCCAAAAAGACCGCGTGATATTGAATTCAAATATTTTTTCAATTTCCAATTTACATGACAGAGAATTATGTTTGCACGATATAACATAAATTACAATTTAAAAAAATTGTATATTCGGTAAAACTATATTGCATTAAAAGAACCAATATAGATATCGATAAAAATGTCATATAGATAATACTTTTTTAAAAACGATTTATTCATGTATTTCAATAAATATAATACTTAAGAAGCCAGTTTAAAATTATAAAGAAGTTGCATGTAACATTTTTTAAAATTCAATTATAAACAAGTATTTAAAAAATGAAAATAACCTTTCACACAAATATTTTGAAATCAATTTCACTCTTCCTTATTTGTATACAAAACGTTTCCGGCTGCCAGTTCTTCCGACAGTAAAGCTTCTAAACACAGCCAATCACCTTGTATTTTTTTTAATATCGGAGAAATGAAGCGGTCAACAACAGAACTGGCGGGAATTTCTAAATACCATTGAGCAAATGTGGGTCTTCCCACTATTTTACTTTCACTTCGAGAGGAAGACATGTAAAGACTGATGGCACTTGATTATATGTTTTATATAGGTTCCGGAAAACTTTTTGAGACCCGCAAAAATTGAATGCATAAATAAAAATGTTTTTTTTATTTATTTTTTTTTTAAATCAAAAATCTATACTTATGTGCAATTATAATTTCTTCTTCTGTTCATTTCAATTTGCAAGCGATTAATGCTAATTCATCAAGGCTTACTGTGAACATATCACAAGATGAATTGTAACTCATTTTTATTTTCAATTTCTCACTAGAAAGCCATATCTATGGATGGAAGTTTCTGTAAAGCCTAGAATAGAGGGCGCTACTACCGGGGAGATCTAGAAAACTTCCAGTACGAAACTTCCTGCTTACTATTCCATTATTGTCTTATACCATTGTGCTTGTTTTCTGTAATTTCCATTGCTCTTGAGAAATATTGATTTAAAAGTAATTATATAATTTGTTTTTTGAAATGCAGAAACCAAATAAAGGTAATAGTTGTTACGTAGCGTTTGGTTGCAATATGCGAGTTGGAACAAATTTATTTTCGTAAGTGAAGGTGTTCAAATTTCCAATAGAACCCGATTTACAATCCTTAATTTAATTAGATATATATTAAATCAATTCTTAAAAATAAGACTTAAATTTTAATTGCAATGAAAACCAAGATTTGTTTAAAATATTAATAAACAACAGGTAAATAAACACATCATAACAATTTTGTTCTACTCATTATTGATACCAATTCATATATTCTAGCATGAGCAAAGAAATTTTAATAAAATTTATAATACTATATAAATGAAAGCATAAATAATACCTTGATTAATATTTGAAATGATTTATAGTTCAATCACGCGCAAAATATATTTCCTGAAATTTTGGAATAAATGCATGAATTTAAAAATTAGTTAAAGAAGAAAATGAACAATTGAGATAAATAATAGCAAGAGTTAAAATGTGAATTACAATGTATCACATTCATCAACAATTGAGAATCATTGTTACAATCCCGAGAAATATAATAATCGATCTGGATTATTTAAGTAAAACGTAAATTTTTTTTTAATTTACGAGATCACCACTGATTACAATCTTATTAAAAATTATGATTTTAACGGATAAAATCAAAACATTTTCGAAAACGGAAATAAATACCTGAAAATATTTAAATAAATATTTTTGCAATTGCATTGATTTTCAATGGGAAGAGAGAAAACCGGAAGTATTTGAGATGGCTTCCGGTCAACTGAGGTTTGTTTTTGTTTACACTAAAAACTCCATCCATACTTCTTCAAAATTATAGAGAAAGCTGTTGAGTCTGACTCTTGCATCGACATGGAAATAATTCTGAACGTTTGTACTTGCTTTTGTATGTCTTTTATTTTTTTTTTTTTTAATTTTTCACCATGTTCTATCTACATGACAAGAGCAATAAAGATGATTTGAAGGGTAATCCATTTCTTAAACCCAAGAAAAGAATCTGCCATATCACTCGTGAAAATTTTAGGAGAGCAACTGCCACATTCCTCTTTGATGAGTGAAAAGAACAATGACATCATAATTTGGTTAGTCCTATTAGATATTAAAAAAGCACATGGAAAACATTGTCTCGTATAATCAATTACCAAAACAGTAAACATATGAAATCCATAGCTGTTTAAACCATGTGTTCCATCAACACATATACAATCAGAAGAAAATTTCTGATACATGTTTCTCTGAGCAGCATTTATAATCACCAACAAAGTCTTCTTTTTTATAATGCTTTATGTATATCATCATCAGCTCCCTGAGATTTGTAAAATAAGATGCAGTCATTTTCGGCACCCAGCTTCAATATTAATGCTATCATTTTTATGTTTATTAGCATCTGAATGCAAATTGAAAGAGTTCTCAATGTTGTGCAGATTATTTTTTTGGAATCAGATGTAATCTTTCAAGATCTCTGCCAGTCACTAAATCTCTGATCTCCTCTAAAATGTTATTAAAAGGTATTTTAGCAGCAATCTTGGATGCTATTTGTTCTCGTTCAGTTTTGGTTGTTGTACCAGCATGCTTCCCTGTACCTAAGCCTGAGTTGGGCTCTACCAGTTAAACAGAAGCAGCCAGACGGAGTCTTTGTGATTTTGAAGCAGGACCAAGCAGAAGACTCCCAATACATGAATTGCCACCTCAAGAAGTCGTTCAGTTTTGGTCTGAGTCAAGTGGCCAAGATCATTTTGGTGTCCAAGGTGAGTTAAAATGCATTTTATGCAGCATATTCCTTCATCATTAAAGTTTGCACTTATTGAAGCTGGAAAATCATAATTTACCAATCAGTTGGCAAGAAGAGATCAGGATTTGGTGAGATTGTAAAATGTAAACAAAATGAGTAATCAAAAGAGAATCCCTCCATAACATCTTATATATCTTGTATATATGCAAATAAATTATTCTTTCAAAATGAAGACTTAAATATGAACATTCTTAACACGCAAGACATCATATATGTGTGTGTGAACTATTGAATAATAATAGCATATTTTCCAACCATCATGTGATCAATCAAGGTGTTTAGTCCTGAAAATCGATACAATAAAAAAACTGCAATGAATTTAGGAAAAATAAAATATGCATATTAAATTTTAAACGAAATCGTCATATCTATGGTTGGGTTTTATGGCGCAAGGTCCAAAAACGGACATCCTGTCTCAACGTCATATTTATAAAAAGAAAAATTAATTTTAATTTAGTCAATGTTTATGATTCAGGTTCAGCTTATATTTTATCTGAAGCCCCTATTACATTAGAGTTGCCCAGATTTCAGTTTGAGCAACTCCCGTAGACTTAACATTACGTGACGTCACAACTAAAAATTTGAGCAACTCGTTCTATCCGTCCAATAATATTACGGATTTTTTTCACAGCTGCGCAGTTGAAATTTGTAAACCATTTTGTTTTCGCCAAGTTTCATGCCAAATGAAAGTTATTGGCGTTATAAGTTGCCCAGAATGAGCAACTTTTTTGTGCATGCAGCAGCAACTCGAGCAATTCATATCGTCAATGATTTTAAACACGGATCATGTTTTGTCTTATTTTCGCCAAGTGGAAGTAATAACATGGAAATAAGTGATTGGTTTTAATCATTGTATTCCATTTCAATACAGCAGAATTGCCGGTATTAAAAACAAACAAAAAAGAAATGCTCTTCAGTTAAAAATAATCAATTTAATAAACTCATTTGATGAAGATTACAATTTTTTTGTCTTTATTGTATACTTTTTCAATATTATAGATGAAACACTTAATAAATTTAAAAAATAGTTAAAAATTCAGATAATTGAAATTATTTTTAATTTATTCAGCAAAGTAGATGAGAAGTGTTCCAACTTCAATATTTATTAAATTTACTGAGTTTTAAAACATTAATTTCATTTATAGTTTTGTTAGTTATTCAATACATGAGACTATTTTGTCATTTTACAATGTTTACTTAACTTCAGTCGAAATAAGTATGCCATATAAAAATATTTAGTGTTAAATTTACTTTTATTTTCATTACATTAGTTTCCTGATTTTCTTTTTAGCAAGTTAATGCATAATAATTAAATGTTGAAGGTTCAAGCATTTTGGTTTATTATTTACAAATACATATTTATACGATTTCATTATTCTGCATATTATTTTAATTCTTTTATACATCTTTTCCCTTGAACACACTTACATGATTTCATTTACTCATGCAAAATATATTGCCATCTTACAACTCCATTTGCTTTTAACAGTATGTATAAATTAGACTTAAAAATAAATTCCTATAATGATGAAAATACTGGAGTAAACAAATAAAATAGAGTGAAATGATTTTAATGTAAGCAAAAATTTCTATTTAAATAAACATTAAAATATTATCCCTCTATATATTGTGTATTAAATTAATATAAATCAATATAAAATTTTAATAATTTCAAGCCTTTTATCAATTATTTTTTTTGATGAAGCATTTTTAATATATACATTATAGTAAAACTAGTTAAAAATCAAATTTAAAAAGGGCTCTGGGTAAAATGAGTGCTTAGAATATTAAACAATTAGTAGAATAACAAGTGAGAAAAATCATTAAGCCTTTTTCTAGCTGCAACTACATTATTTACAAGATATGAAGTTTTTGCAATACAAGTGCTGTTACACAACATAAGTTCTCACCAAGTTACAAAAATTTTAATAATGAAATTAAATCAATATTTGATTAAAATAGAAATCTTGTATTTGTTCCTATTTGCGATGTAAATACAAATAATGTGAAAGTAAGTATAAAAAATATAGATGATTGCTATATTTGCAAAATTTAATTCACATCATAGTCAACATAGAGTATTTTGACTTCCAATGTAAAGCAATTAACGAATCATTGAAATGAACAATAAAGACTAATTGCAGTCACTACTGAACAATTAGAGATGAGTGTCACATAGATGAACTTTCTCCATACGCATCTATCAAGTGCTTGAGAGTTTTACAATGGGCAATAACAAGTGTAATAAATGAATGTGACCCACAACTTATGTGAACTCTTCCTAGAAGAAAATTCACTGTAGATATTCAAATGCCTCACCATGACCTTCAATTGCAAGATTATCAACTATGGGGCTAAATAGCACTTCATTCTTTTAGTTTCATACAAATTTCTTAACATTTTTTTCAATTTGAAAATGTAATATGAAACAAACTGTTCATATAATGTCATCACAAAATGCTATCAATTATTTCTTTTCTTCATTTTTTCCCACGAAACTTTAAAAAATATATATATTCAATCAAAATATACTTGTCATTTTATTGCAGATTATATTTTAAGTTTGTAAATAAAGCATGTAAATATAGTGTAAAGAATCTCTGCTTTATGTGGTGTTTGTTTAAATGTAATAAATAATTAGTTTAAAACTGCATCTTATTTTAATATGCCACAATAAAGATTTACTTTAATAAAAAAGAGAAATAATTGATTTTTTTTCATTTTAAAAATATATATAAATTATAAATTAAAACTTATAACTAATACATATTTTTTTAAAAAAAGTATAATTTTTGTGCATTTCTTCAACTTTTAAAATAGTTATTTAAGTTTCTTTTTTTTAATATAGTAATAGTTAATCATTAATTTTTATAAACATTGTTGTTAAGAAATTATTTTTGTCAAGGAAAATCTTACAATACAATATATACAATTTTGTGTGGTGTTTGTAGAATTTCATGTTTAAATTGAAGCTTCAATCTAAAATTATTCTTTATTTCAAATTCTTAGTCTTTTTATTTAAGAATAAATTATACACACAAAAATGTGTTGCTTATGTACTAGCATTTATTTTCACGTCGGCAGAGATTATCTTTCCACATCTTAAGAGTAAAGGTTCACAGGAAGCAAGATGGCGTATAGTAAATAAAATTTGGCTACAAATTAAATTCCCAAATAAGAATTCATTACGAAATGTGGACACCCTCTGAGTAAAATATGGCAACCTTAAAAATGTTAGTCAAAAAAAGGATGTATTATTAAATCTAGTAAAGCTGTTATTTTCTTACAGCAAACCTGAAAGAAATCTCAAGCATTCATTGGACGAAAAGAACGAGTTGCTCAAATTTTAAGCTGTGACGTCACGTAATGTATAGTCTACGGGAGTTGCTCAAACTGAAATCTGGGCAACTCTAATGTAATAGGGGCTTGAGTCTTCGGTAATAATTAAAAATTATTTTTGGTTAATAGCTAAGGTAAATAAATTAAATACATAGAACATGCAACTTTTAAAAAAGTTACAGATTTATATATATTTTTTTTGAATATATACCGTATTTACGCGAATCTAATGCGCATCGTTTTTGGCCAAATGTAGTATTCAAAATTGGGGTGCGCATAAGATTCGAGTGCAAGGTCAGCAGCTCGCCGATGACGCTTCCAAATTTAAATCATAACACTGGATTACTGTATTTCTCGATTACATTTACCGTTGCATATATCTTTGACACATTATTGCACAGAGGATACTAACTGCAGAGTACGTAGTCAGGAAATGGAGGGCAAACAGAGAATAATGTCATATGACGCTACTTTCAAACGTAAAGTAGTTCTTTATGCTGAAAAAAAAATGGCAATAGAAAGGCAGGGAGAGAGTTCAACGTAGCTGAGAGCAATGTTTGCTTGTGGCGGCTACAGAAATTGGCACTGTTTGCAACTAAAGCTAGGAGAAAGAAATTCACTGGCCCTCGCAAAGGAAGACACCCTAAAATTGAAGAAAAAGTTTTAGAATTTGTACGTGAAAGGAGGAAGAATGGACAACCTGTGACTAGTGACATCATAAGAAATAAAGCAAAAGAGGAGGCTGAAGTTCTTAGAATATCGAAACAAGAGCTTAAGGCTAGCCGTGGATAGGTGGATGGGTTTATGAAGCGGATGGGCCTATCTCTAAGACGCCGTACAACAATATGCCAAACGCTTCCTGCAGATTTTGATAAAAAACTACTAACATTTCAGCGGTAGGTCATCACACTTTTGAAGGAAAATTCTTCAAACGGAAAACATGCCCTAAAACCCCTAAGAATGAAAAGCTGTTCCCAGATGATGTCCTGATTCAAAACCAAGAGAAGGGTTGGATGACGGAATCATTAATGCTTGATTTTGCTCCGAAATGTATGGGAACGCAGTCCCGGTGGGCTCTCCAGTCCACCGTCAATGCTTTGTCTGGACGCATTTCATGGTCACCTCACCGACGACGTAAAAAAGAAGATGCACAGCCTAGGCAGTGATCTTGTTAGCATTCCTGGAGGGATAACGTCTGTGTTACAACCCCTTTTGACGTTAGTATAATAAAAGGGGTACGTTCATGCGGATTACGAAAAATGGTTTGGTGAGCCAAACCGTGAATTGGTCCCGACAGGAAAAATTAAGCGTGTTGCACCACACATTGTTGCACACTGGGTTTCTGCTGCCTGGAAAAGCATCGAAGCACCAATGATTGTGAAATCTGTCAAGAAAGGCTGCATTTCAAATTGATTGAATGGCAGTGAAGATGACGTGCTCTGGAACGCCGACGATGATGATGAGGAAAGAAGAAATGAATCTGCTTCTGACGAAGAGAGTTGCAAGGATTCCAGTGATGAAAACATTAGTGAATAAATACGTTTACTATTCATCACTGATTGTAGAAATTGTTAGCTGGATAGAAATGTTACGATTTATTTCATGTTCATATTTTACGATAGGTACCGTATATTCGATAGTGGTAATTAACAATGATTGTTTCAAATAACAATAGTCTACTAATAAGTTAATTCTATGTTCTGCTACTTTATGTATAAATCCATTGTTGTATAAAATATGGTAACTAAATTTAAATAAAATTATCATACCATTGATTGATAGTTTATATACAAATACATTGTTGTATAAAATAAAATTCAATAAATTCCTCATACCATTGATGCTCATGACATTCGCTGACAAACATTTTTTTATTATTTAAGGTTTTAAAATGAGGATGCGCATTAGATTCGCATAAATACGGTATTTCATAAAATAAAATTTTTTAAGCAGAATAATTACTATTTAAAAATAATTCAAAAGTATCATTTATTCGAAAATAAATTTTAATTTTCAAATATAAAAAAAAATTAAATAATCTTATAATATTTTCTAAAGATATTTTAACATTTCTACTAGTTTTAAATGTAATCACATATTAGAGTACACATTTCTATCATTTATTTTACTAATAAAAGCCATACACATGTGTATTGGGTTTTATATACTTGTTAAGTAAAAAAAACTTACAGATAAAAATTTTACTTTCAATTCCAGGAATTGTTACATAATTCATGATGATTGATTAAAATAACATGAAATAATATTATAAGATAAATTTGAAACTTTTGCAGTTAAAAAATAAGAAAAATATAAAAAAAATTAAAGTTACAGTAAAAAATCTAGTTAGGCATATAGCACAACGTACAAAACAGACCACTGAACAAGAAAAAATAAGAATAATTATTTATGTAAAAGTAAGAGAATTAAGTAACAGTAATATATTCTTCTTCTTCTTACAAAAGAGGATTATTTTCTTAGGATTTTAAGCAAGTATAAATTCAATTTTTACTTGAACAACTTCATTTATATTATTAAAATCGATCAAACTATACTTTGCAATAAAAGTATGTCAAACTTTAAGTTGAATTTTTACTAGATGACAATGCAAATCCATTGGATCATTCTGTTGAGTATGTTAGTTTTTCCTAAACCAAATAGTTAGAAGATGCTTACATATTCAACAATAACAAATTTACACAATTAAACAAATGTCATATTTCTTAGAGAGAATATAAATCAAATTTAAATTAAATATGTTTTAACTTTAGTTTATTTTGTTGATAAACATAGATTTTAAAGTGAAATTTCTCTTAGAAATTTATCATGAAATACACGCATTATCTAAAATATTGAATAAACAGTAAATATACTATTTTGTATTATAATATATCAAAAATTGATTTGACTTATTTTTATTTTATGAATTCCTGTAAGATTAAGCATAAATTTGATGAAGTTGATAAATTGATTCGTTTGTTTTGGTTAATGTTGACAAATTATTGTTATTAATTTTTAGAATAATGATTCCAGTTTATTTATGATTTATATGTAGACAAATAAACCTATTTTATGGAAAATAAAATATAAAAATCCCACAGTGAAATAATATTTTTTATTGAAGTCTACATTATATGTTGATATCAAGATGCATGTTGAGATGCACACTAATTTTTAATAGCTCTTATTTGCGCAAAAGTAACAGTCATTATTTTAGATGACAAATTCTACATACAAGTGGCATAATATAACATACTTAACATCAAAACTGAAAAGTTCTCTTGGTTCAAATTACTTGTCACCTAATAAAAATAATTAGGCAAAATGATGAAATAAGAAAGAAAATTAGAAAAAGAATTTAAAATTTAACAAAAAAAAAAAAAAAAAAATGAGGCACATAGACTAAGGGAAAGAAAGCGAAAAGAGAGCCCGATTATTTTATAAGAAATTTCCACCCAATACATCGTTGTAACTACACCTTACTCTAACCAATACATCATCAAAACCTCCTCTTTGCTTGACGTCATTTTTAATCAATTAGGTGCAGTAGCACCATAAAAAGATTGTCATGATCCTTTAGGCATCATACTTAGCATGGAATTTGGGGTAAAATAGGAGCAGATCTACTGATGGAAGCATCCCCAATTATATATTAAGCATCGAACTAACAAGGTTTATTATGAGATTAAAACAAAGACACATGAAATTTTTGTTTCTTAGAATGATTATCAATAATATTACTATCATTATCATAATTAATGAAGTAATTAAGCAAAAAGTTGTGCTCATGTCTAATCAATAAAATTGTGATTATCAATATAAATAAAATAAAAAAAAAGAATTTTCCATGCTTTGGGTAAGTACAAATCTTAAACATTTATTTATGTTTTATAAATTTTATTTTATTATACACTTGATTTCACTTTCTTTTCAATGATTTGAAATTAAATTCTGCATTTAAATTTGTTTCATCAACTGAAATTTTACAAATTATTGTGTGAAATATATGAACCTACAAATAAAAAGCAAATGGAATTAATAAAATGAAGACATTTAATACATATTATTAAAATGATTTTAAATAAAGTGAACTGATAGAATAAAAGATTAGAAATATCATATTAGAAGTAGTTAGATATGTGATTTATTTTGATTTCAGAATTAATTCTGTAAAAATTTCATGAAATTCCGTAAAAATTTCGTGAATAATAAATCATTTAATCATTATATATAAAATATTGCATTTGTAAATTCCATAAATAATTGAATCAAATGTATTTAATCCTTATTATTAAAAATTTGAAAATATTTATCACTTATAAGCGATTGTAAACATTTTTACATTAATTTGTTCATGTATTCTAAAAACATTTGCTCACGTTTTCCATGTTTGTTTACATTATTAAACCCGCGTTATCATTTAATATCGGTCATACCATTTTCTCTGACAAACTCTTTAGGTTTTTATTAAATAAGACTCATTGCAAAAATAAATCAAATATGGTTACAGTTTACACGGCAGCCATGGATTTTATTAAACTTTTGAAAGAAAAATTGCATATTGCGATTCTCCAATATACAGATTTAAAATATGAAAAAAAAAAAAAAAAAAAAAACACAACAATTTTTAAAGCAACTTAGGATGATAAATTGAGTAGTTAGCGATTTAAGAATTTTCATATGAATCACTATTATTTAAGACTCATGGGCATCAAATCAGAACATCTCAATACGAATATTGCCCATTCATCAGAAGCATTCATTTTAGGTACATACAATGTGCACCAGTACCTCATATTTGCCTCATCATGCAAATTCCTCAAATAATTTTTGCATCAGCAGGAAAACTTAGTTTTATTATGGTTAACATATGGCCACACATGTTTCTCATATATTATTAAAAAGATAACAATTTACCGAAACATGAAATGGTACTTCTCAGCAAGCTACTGTACTACCTAAAATTATAAATTTTTTAAAGATTTTGTTCACTTTCTATACAAATTTACATATGTACAGCAGAGAATCGTTTTTATGAAGACTTAGAGACTTAGTAGTTCTTAAAAATCGAAAGTTTATAAATTAGAAAATTATTTATCAGATTTTAATATTAATGTTTTATTGAGCCATTCACATTAAAAATGAAATACTAGTAAAAAAATCCTTTAATGTGCATTATATAAAAAACAAATACAAATTAAAATCCATACTTTTATACTGATCATAAAATCCAACATTTATATATTTGTTTCAAAAATACACTTTTTTTTTGGTGTCAAAAAGTAATATATTATTAACAGTTTTAGAGACAGTCACTACAATACATCTGCATCTTTTTGTTTGATATCTAAAAGTTCTGCTTATTCTCATTTATTATGTTCACAATAACTATCTATTACCATGTTATATGCAAAATATATTTGAGACCACAGTCAGAAAATCTTGAAAGTAAATTTAGCTCAGTGATCAGTTTCTTTGTCAAAGGTCATGTATGAGTAACTCAGATTTGTTCAAGTCATCAGGAGAATGTTCTTGACTGCCTTCAGTAACAGGAATTTCATTATAATGTGTGCAAATTAAAATTAGGTGGATACATATTTTTTTGCGCCACGTCATTTAGAGCATAAATTAACAAATGTATGGCGTTTACAATGGCAATTTAGTTTAGTGAATCTAGGCCGTGGTCACTCCTTGTAAAAGTAGCTTTTAATATTTACACCTGAAGCTAATAATTATATTCTGATAATTGTTCTGT